>PVIC010008913.1:0-46923 GCA_004025085.1 Thryonomys swinderianus | reverse complement strand
TCGGTTCCCAAAGAGGAAATCTCACCGTGGGTGAGATTTGGAGAAGCCATTACATCTCCCCCACAGGATTAGCCCTCTGGCCGCAGTGTCCCCTGCGTGCTCTGCAGGGCCTGAGGCCTGGATGCCTCTTCTCCACCCCCACCCCCTACAGCTCATTGGGCACCAGCTCAGCAGCTGCCCGGCCTGCAGGGACCTCAGGGGCAAACCCCTGCCTGGCTGACTGCTAGGCCTTGCCTCCTGGGCTTGCTCTTTGGGATATTTCCTGACTTCTAAGTCCCAACGCTGGCGGCCCAGTAGAAATCAGCTGTCAGACTCTGGCAGGCTTTCTGTTTGAATCCTCACTCTTATTTTTGGAGATTCTGATTTTTCATTCACCCACACGAGCGAGGTCGCCTCTCAGCTCGTCACAAAGAACATGCCTCCTCTTGTCATCGATAGAGTCAAACAAGATGTCTGTCTGGCAAAGGCCTTTGCATTTTTAATTTTCCTTAAAGAGACCATAAAAATGCGAGTGCTTCCTGTGTGCCTTGCCCCAAACATCATATCTCCGCACACCCAGAGGGTTAGAAGTGAAGGCCACAAGACCAATCACGAGATCGCCAGAATACCAGGGGGGTAGGGCTGCTGCAAAACCAGATTTAGAGTTGGTGAAGACAGATGAGAGAAAAGCCAGTTTCTTTCTGAACCCCCATCCATGCGGTGCCGTGCAGGCGATTCCTTTCATCCTAATCTATTTGGCTGAAGAAAATTGGGTATTTACACATAGCGAAATACTACTCTGCCATAAAGGAAGGTAAACTTGATCATCTGTGGGAAAATGGAGGCATGTTGAGACCATATCTTTCAGTGACACAAATCAAGCACACAAGATTCAATATTGCATGGTTTCTCCTATCTGGGAGACTCAAATCATAAGTGAAGAGCAAAATAAAAGATGAGAGCATGTAGGGTAACGGGCCTTTCTCTAATGAGAAGGGGAGCAAGAGATGTGAGGAACGGAGGGGAGGAGGAAGCAGATGCCAACAGGAGTGAGGATGTGCTAGGGGCTTGTACCGGAAGCGCAGGAGCGCCATGATCCCATGGACTCCACTCGTACTGCTGAAGCATAACGAAAGTGCCTCACGGAGCAACCAGGTTCTCCGTTCGGCCCCTGACTTTCCCGTGGTAGATGCCAGTTTTTGCTGTTTCTTGCACCTGCAGCCACCCCGCACACCCCCGGTGGGCACCGCTCACGATGGCCTCAGATCCACTGAAAGTTCTTAAACAATCTAACAAGAGCCAACACCTTTGTAAGAAAATTGGGAAATTCAGAAGTGCAAGCACCCATTTAAGACATTATTTCATTCGAAGATCAAATTACTCATCAGTTATCTGGGATAGTTTTCAGTGCTTATTCTTAATTTCTTCTCTCTTTGAGCACCGGGAACAATAGTTCTGGACCCCAAGCTCCTCACAGGCTACATCCCAGGGAGCTCCCAAGGGCCTGGGATACAGATTCTGTGTGAACAGTGCCCCCTACTGTTGGTACGGAAGAGAGCCACTGTCTGTCCCTGGGCATTGTGACACTTCAATAATAGGACAACTGTGAACATATACGAATGGATTAAGAAAAGAAGAGAAAAGGAAAGGGGCTGTATGAACTTCTCTTAGATGGGACTTCAGAATGATAGGTGAATTAATGGGTTGTAGGCCAAATCGCAAGGCATCGTTGTTCATAATTTCAACTTTGTCCTTGAGCCCGGAGGCCAGTTTGGAGCTAGGATCTCACACAGATGCTCACTAGTTAGCTGGTACCACTGGCCAAGGCTTTGCAAACTCGGCTACTCTGTCCGGCATCCATCTTGAGTAGTTTCTCTGCTTATGTGAAACTGTCTCACTGCTGGAAATGTGTCCTCTCTAAATCACTGGATTACCACAGTCTGCCCATGGAGGGCGCCAGTGTGCACTTTGGCGGCAATTACATTTCCCTGCCGGGTAAAACAAGTTAAAAGACTCGCCGCTTTGCAGGCGCTGCTGTCACGTGTAGTTACCTCCAGCCAACAGCGGCCAGTGCCACCAGGTCCCGGATGTGGCTGTCACTGGCAAGACCTCGGGACGCACCGCTTCGGAGCTGTTTGCGACACGTTTCCAAAGGCAGGAGGAAGCATTGGAGCTGAGTACTGCAGAGAATTTGCCTACAAGGGCTCTTGCTTTCCCAGACTTATTCTTGAACTTTGAGCCAGGACAGTGGGTTCTCGTGACGTCCGGGCACTGGCAGAACGTCCGTCTTTGGGGAGGAGTCACTGTGAGCACTGCGCCCGGATGTGCAGGCTCACCCTGCCCAGGACCAGCGCCGGACCGGGAGCGGATGGTTCGCTGCAGCGATGACTCGTGCTCCGCTGAGCTCTTTGGCTCCACATTCCCCTTATTTCCCTCCAAGTGTAGCTGCATTGCAGAGGTTAAGTTCCTGATTATGACTAAAAACCAAATAGTAACGGCGAATCAACTTGCATGTGTGCGCGAGGTGTGATCGAAAATACAGTGATCGTTGCTGTTGAGTGGCGCGGAGGGAAGGGAGGGGAGAAAAAGAGGAGAAAAGGACTGGACACGGCCAGCTCACATATCAACTCCCCGCCATGACTGCAGTCATTAGGTACCGCAAATCTATCCCAGTAAAAACCCAACAGAGCGAAAGCAAACTGCCCCGCCAATCAGGCCTGTGTCTCCATCCGTTTCAGTCCCTGAATCCGTGGCCCCGGAGCCATGCAACTTCGGGCTCTTCCTCGAAGATAAAACGACCATGAAAGATCCACACTGTTGATTTGTCCAGCGTTCCCAGGCAGCCAGACCGGCCCCCCTAAAGCCGCTCACAACCAAGGACTCCCAGAATTGCTCGAGAAAGCAGCAGGGATGACGGGGTCAACATGCTCGTTCCGAAGGGGAATACTTCGGGGGGTCCACAGCGTCGTGTCATTTATCTAAGTCCTCTGTAGGAATATAGTCACTCATTCACTTTATATTTTGATCACTTCGTGTAACGATTTATCCCCTCGTGAGGCTTGTAGGCGGAGTCTCAAGGGAAGCACTGTCCATCAAATGTACAGCCAGAACGATGCTTTGTTGGAATGGAAACTTTAGGGACCCAAGAAGGCTAGGGAGCACAGAACGGGGTGTTCTGTGGGAGGACAGGGGTACCAAGAATTGCGGGGCCTGGAATGTCCTGATGAAATGCATAGGTTTTCAAGTCCGATTTTCCTTCGGTTCTGGAGACTTTGAGGGATGGCATCATTAAAGAGACTCAAAAGATCTTAAAGAAAAGGTGAGAGCATAAATTGATCGAAGGATTCCAGCCTCCCGCACAATTTTGGTGTTTCTATTCTTTGCTCCTACAGTTGGAATGCAAAGGGCTCTACAAGTAGATCTCACCAAATATTCACTTAAAATAAGAATACACTTGCAAGACTCTTTCCATTTCGGAATCTGAGAGCATGCTGCTGGCAGAGCTGACTTTCTAACACAGCTCCTCACGGGTCGCTGCTGCACCTGTATTTTTCATCATTTGTCATCAAAGTATGTCTGGGCTCTTGCTAGACATTCGAGGCCCCGCAGGATCTGTCCCTGTTCAATTATCCAGCAGTATCTCTGATTACTTCCCAAGTGAACTTTGAATGGCTTGTGCTCTTCAGAGAACTCCCCCGGCCCGAGGCCCGCTCACCTCGAAGCTCCCAAGGCTTCAAAGTTCCTCAGTGTGGGAAACACTTTCCCCTTTCTCTGCCCTTCAACCTTCCTCCTTGTTCAGCTCTGATCTCCCCTGCGGGGAACGCTTTCCCTGAATTCCTCTTGCTTTTATTTCCATCAGAAGATTTCACTCTCCGCCCCTGGTTCGTGCCCTCTGTCAGTGTTTTCTGGTTATTTCACGGGCGTAAGCTTCACCTTTGGACAGAAACGATGGGCTCTTCGCAGCTCAGGGGAAATGCAGAGACGCCATTTCCCCTTCGTGCCCTGTGGGGCGGGCACGGCCTCCGCCCTCCCTGTGGCTTTCCCATCTCCCGGTCACCAGGGAAAGCCAGCTGAAGAGACACGGACCGACTCTATGCTCAGGGATTTTTAAAAAGCCTTGAGGAAGCACCCGCAGGCCTCCGTCGGTACCTGGATCGGGGACTGCGAGGGCCGGACAGTACATGTGCCAGGCGTGCAGGCCGAGCGAGCTCCCGCAGGAAGCCGAGGGAAGGCGCCGCGGAGGACCTCGGAGTGAGGGAGGGCAGCCGTGTGCTCACATGTGATGGGCACTGAAATCTGAACTTCATATCGTTTGTACGTGTCCCAAAGCAGCGTTCTTCTTTGGGCACTTCAGAGGCTTTAGAAAACGTGAAAGCTGCTCAGCTCCACGGCCACACAAAGGCAGAGAGGTTGGCCTGTGCTTGGCTGGGGACCCACGGGCGGGTGACTTCTGGTGTGGGGCCAGCCATCCGGACCAGAATCACTGAGGGTGGACAGTCTGCAGAAATGTGAACTCTGGACCCAAAGAACCAACATTTCTGACGGTATGACAGACACAGACAGACCGCCGTGACCCAGGACGCCGAAAAGGCTGTAACCTGGCAGCTGTGAGAGGTGGCATCTAGCACACAGCTAGGAAGGGTCTGGTGGGAGGGGCCGGGACAGAGCAGCCAGCACGAGACAAGTAGCAAAAGGGGAGATGTGGTAGCCCAGACCCTATGCTTTAACTCAGCATTTTAGCATCTTTTTAGGTGCAGAAAATATAAAAATCAGGATCTCTGAGTGTCTGCATTTAAAACGCCTCTTATTCAGAATATTAGTGAGATGTAGCAAATTTTAAGCTCAGTAAAAGAGATATAACTATATTCATAGGAAAGGAAAAGAAACTCACACAGCTTATTACATATAATGGGTCTGAGGTTAAACGCAGATAAGAAATAATCTGTATGCTTCTGTCCCAAATGGAATTCTCTTTGGCTGTGGCCTTTGTTACCCACAGGAAATTTGAGAGAAATGACTTCTTTTATTATAAGCACATGGCCCTAGATGTATTTCTTATATAACCCCGTTCGTTTACCCAATTACATGGATTAGAGAGCAGCCTCGATCTGGATGCAGAAATGCTGTCTGGAGTGAACGCTGTGCCCAGGGAGCTTTTCTGCCACAGCAAGTCAACTGAGGCTGGAAAACAACTCCCCCGAATTAGGGGGGCGGGGCTTGTGGCCTGGAGACCCAAATCAACTGCATTTTGTGAGTCATTCATAAACTCTAGAAGAAAGGAGAAACGGGGAGCTGGAGAGCCCCTCACTGGCTGGGCCTTGGCTTTAGCTTCCAGCACTAGCAGAGAGTTCCTGTATGCATATGCTCATTCCATTCTAAACACAAGCTTGGGAGTCACTACCTTTTCCACGTAAGAAAACTCAGGCTTGGAGATCACAGGGACTCACAGGCCATGCGGGACCAGGGTTCAGAGCCTGTCTCCTGGGGACTCCACTGGGTTACCTTCCAGTACCACCGCGATGGAACGAAACCAGACCTGGAAGGTTTTCTCCCATTCTGGATCCGTGCACAAGCCCCAGCTGCTCAGGAAATGGTGGTCCAGCTCGCCCACTGCGGACAAGCTGGCTGGGAGGCACGCAGTGCTTCGCCTTTGACGCCGGGTGCTGTGGGTGCCTGTCGAGCAGGAACAGGGAGAGTGTAGGCTGCGTGGGAACAACCCCATTTTCCCGAGACCTCCGGCCAAGACAGGGGCACAGTGGCTGCCGTGACTTCATCGGCGGGAGCACTGGATGCTTGTGCACCGATGAGACTGTGGACACTGGCCCGGATCCCGAGTTCGTCCCAGCGCTCTTGGCCAAGGATGCCCACCCGAACCTAGCAAGTGGTACTGGGACTCCACGGAGAGGCCGTTATTTGCACATGCCTGTGAGCACTGTGCCCAGATGAACTGTTAGCAAGCTGCAGATATTTAAATCAACACGTTTTCTTTTTTTGTCCTTATTAATTTCTCACGTTAAAGAACAGCTTTAAGTATGGCTCAGGGGAATAGCACTGGGGCTAATTAGACCAAACGCTGGCTCATCTCTTCAGGCTTGATGAGGAGAGCAGGGTTCTCCGAGTGTTTGAAAGCAGTGAAGTATGTGGGACATCTCAGAGCAGGACACAGCGCTACTGTCCTATCGACAGTGATTTAAAGTCCAGCTTGGTGTGCTGCATGGGTGTTTTGACAGCACAAAACATTTTCAAAGGGTGAGAGTGATTTGCAAAATTTCTGATCACTTCCATTAGGAATATGCTTTTATTTGTTACAAATCATGTCTAAGTATTTTGCAAGAGGCAATATAAATTTCAGAAGTTATTTTTGTTAGTGATTTTTAATGAATATATAATTGCCTTTATAAACAACTTCTGCATTCCATCCGGGAATTAAAGTTTATATTTTCCCTCAGCTTGGTGTTTATTCATAATCAATAACTCCTCAAATTTCTGAAGGAATTAAACTCCAGGTTCTCCAGCAAGACTATAAAAAGAGACTGAACACACCTTGGGACTTCGGGAAGCAGCGTGGATAACTCCTTTTTCTGAGAAAAACAGGTCCAACTGGGGGCCTGTCTGCTTTTCCTGAGCCCAGCTCAGACTCTGGGCATCATTCAGCTTCTGTGAAAACTCTAGAAGTGTGATTTTTTTCTCCTGCACAACTGGCTCTCAGAGCGTCTCTGTTCCCCATTTCTGCCGTGCTATCTCCACGTGACTTTTCGATGTGTTAAGACACACATCAAAGTGGTATTTAAATGATTTTAACAAATGTCTGCAGTTTGGAGACATGTGCCGAAGTACAAAGTATGACTGAAAAATATGGTGAATGTTTAAATTAAAAATAATACAATATAATAAAAGACACGTTATTATCAGTCTCTCTTAAAATATCCCCACTCACTTCCAACAACTTGCCTCACTGTCCTTGTGACTTTCTGAAGCAGCTGAGCAGGTCCCTTTTCTGAGTCTATTCCTGGGGTCTGATCCACAGCCTGGGGAATACTGTTGATGAGTGTCATACAACAGAAAGGTGTGGTGTGTGTCCTCAGCCACCTTAGTCACCAGGTCTGGCACAGTGTGGCTTTTGTGTCTTCTTGAAAGTCAAAATGATCATGAAAGGTAAATGTTTTGAATTAACTCAGGACATTGAGGCAGCCAACTAAAGACCATCAAGAGAGCAGACTCCATAAAACAGAAGCAATAAACCTGCTGCAAAACAGGCTAGGTAAAACTCTTGGAGACATTGGCTTAGGCAGAGACTTTATGAATAAAACCACTATAGCACGAGAACTAGCAGAAAGAATCAACAAATGGGTTCTCATCCTACTAAGGAGTTTCTGCACAGCAAAAAAAAAAAAGTCTAAAAGACAACCAACAACATGATAAAAAAAAACTTTACTAGCTGTTTATCAGACAAAAGGCTATTATCTACAATATATAAAGAACTTAAACAGATCAGCCTCCCCAAGTTTAAAGACCCAGTTCAAAAATGGGCATCTGAAATGAACAGACACTTCTCAGAGGCAGAAGTCAAAGCAGCCAAGAAGCATATAAAGAGATGCTCAGCATCATTGGTCATTCGAGAGATGCCGATGAAAACAACACTGAGATTTCATCTCACTCCACACAGAATGGCTGCTATCGTGAAATCAATGACAATGAATGCTGGCGAGGCTGTGGGGAGAAAGGAACCCTTCTCCACTGTTGGTGGGATTGTACACTTGTGCAACCATTGTGGAGATCTGTGTGGAGATTCCTCAGAAAACCAGGATCGGAGGTACCATTTGACCCTGCTATCCCCCTGCTAGGAATATACTCAAAGGAATTTAAAAAATCACATTGGAAAGGCATATGTATAACCTTGTTCACAGCGGCTCAGTTTGTGATAGCCCAATCTTGGAAACAACCCAAATGCCCAACAACTGGAGAATGGACAAAGAAGATGTGTGTGTGTGTGTGTTTAAAATGGAGTATTACTCTGCCATAAAGAATGACAAATTTCATTCATTTATGTGGAAATGGATATACCTGGAGGACACACTAATAAGTGAAATAAATAGATCACAGATATGCAAATACCATATCTTGTCTTTGGTACGAGAACCTGTAGATGTATGATAGTTTTTATAGAATGTATGATAGTTTTTATAGAATGGGAAATATCCAAAGGGAGTTTGGTGTGGGAACATAATGAGGGGAAGGAATAAACATGATTTGCAAAGAAAATGAAAAGACATGTATATAAGGGTGGGGGGTTGTGGGTGGATAGAGACATGGGTAAAAATGAGAATTAACTTGTGTCATATACTGGTACAAATTCCCCAATGTTGTGTGTGATTGTGAGCTATATATAAGATGTGCCAATAAAGAATTTATCAAAAAAATCATGAAACAAAAACAAAAAGAAAAACAAACAAACACCAAAAAAAAAAAAAACCCAAAACAAAAAAAGAGAGCAGACTCCAGAGTTGTTCCAGAAAGTAACAAGAATAATGGGATGAGTATGTTGGAGGGGAGGACAAGTATTCTGAGGGGGGTTAATGGAAATGTATTTTTACTGTGATAAATTAGAAAAAAATTTAAACATTCAATGTATTTTTGATTAGACTTTATAAGCTTTCTTAGGAGCTTTTAGGGAAATCTTTACTTGGTCTAAATCTGTTTCATTAAATCACGAGATCCCAACACTGGGTCAGGATCAAGCCGTGTGTTGGAACATTTTAACTGTACTGTGGATTCCGTGGGAGATGGTAAAGTTCAGTCTGCAATTCAGCAGGTCTGAGGTAGGACGCAAAACTCCATTGCTGTCCAGTAAGACTTAACACGAATTCTCAGGGACAGAGAAATCTGGCAGAAAGATAGGAGAGAGATTTTTCAGGTAAGAGAAATAATTTGTAATAACAAATTTGTAATAAAAACATTTCTCTGTTGCTAGTGGAACATGGGGTCCTGAAGGTTGGGATTTCTAATCTGCTTTTTCTCTACTGCTCTCTGGAAATCCAGTAGTCCCTGGAACACGGCAGAGGCCCAGGGAATCTGTGTAGAATGATGACCGCTCTGGGGTAGCTGCTGTGAGGTGGGGCGCAGGAGATCAGCCAGCAGGAAACCATGCAGGGTCCGGGGGCAGGACTGAGAGTCTGGCCTTCATCTCGTGGTGGCCACGGAGAACAGCGGGAGTTAAGAGGGGCCATGACATCACGAGAAAAGATGGGGCCGTGTACAGGCCCGTGGTCAGGGTGATGAGGTGCGAGGAGCCTATTTTTAGAGAATGTACTCAAAGAGATATAAGGAAGACGGTGGATAAACTTCGTTTTTGAGGAACGGCTATAGAAAGGTATTTGTGAAAGGAGTTTGAGAAAAAGCAAAGGATTAGGAAGTTGCCTGGAGAGGAATGGTGTCCTGAAAAACGGCAGGACAGATTCTGGAAGGAATCGACAAAGAGGAAGCCACTGTTAACACCAGAGAGAGCGGCATGATGGGACAGAAGCCAAACAGCAGCAGGCTGGGAGGGGAACAGCGGTGAAGAAGCACAGGTATTAGGCGGAGCCTTTTCCTCCAAAAAGTACTCTCCTCCATGGCTACGGAATAAGGTGAGGGGTATGTGGACGCACCCTGAGTGATCTTTTGAGAGACTGGCTGAGAATGAAAGGAAGGAATGAAATGTGCTTGGAGGGTAACACAGAATCCCACAGAGGCTCTTAAGGAATGGGAGAAATTTGGGCAAGTGGGCTAACAGGAACCCAAGAGAAAGAAAGGTACAATAGTGCCGAGTCCACAAGTAGCCTGAAAGCAATGCCTGAAATGGACAGAGTGACCCCCTTCCAGGTCAAGGTGAGCTCAGCATCCCTGAAGAGAGCAGTGGCAAGTTTTCTTTGAGGCCCAGAGGAGGAAGAAAGGACAGACAAGTGCCCGAGGCCCCCGAGAGGAGCTTCCTGACTCGCGTGCAGAGAACGGCACGTCAGATCAGCTTCAAATAAATGTGGGTTTAGTTGATGGATTTTAATGGTCACAAGTGGGATTTAGTGGGACCCGCAGACCACTTTAAATTGCTGGCGTATATGTCTTGGATATTTGTTAGCATTTAAAAAGACACAGAGCTAAAATTGAATATTCATCTCGAATTCATAGCCATTAACTGAAGTGAACTGACTTGTGCTTCTCACACTAAATTTTATGCAGAATTTTAAGTGGAAGTGGTGCTTTGGTATAGTTTTTCCAGCTGGCCAGCAGGAGATGCTTTGTAACACAAAGTAGTTTTTGAACCAAAATGCATTAAAGTGCTCATTAAAATCTACTCTCCTGGAAATGTAAAACTGATTTATCTGAGACACTACAAAATCCTCCATAAACGAACGCAGCACCCATTTGTGAAATAATGTTAATTGGGCAGTGAGGCACAACATCATATATTTTTTTTAAATTTTAGGGCAATTAGCATAACTTTCATTAATGGTATAGTAATTGCAATGATTTTCATTTGCACTTCTTGGTAAAATTCATACTCATTAAAAGTCTATGATTTGATTTTCTGCAAAATGAAAAAATGAACCTAACTTTATAGTGCTTATAGCAAGATAATAGGTGGTTGGATTCATCTATTCAGCTAAGATGTATTACATGTAGGCACTGCAACTCAACAGTATTGGTGGCAAAAGCTTTGGAGTTTATTATCTGGAATTCTCTTGTATGACCCTAGTTATATGCATAGTCCCCTGAAGTTTCTGCTCTCATGCATAAGCAACGAGCACTCTGGAGGCAGAGTAATTTTTGACATGACCAGCATAATTTCCAAGACATAATTTATTATACTACAGTGGCAGAGAGTAAGGAATGTGCCTTTTTATTATTTAAGGTTTAAGATATACAGAACCAAGAAAATTTGAGAGTTTCTGAGTAGATTTATTGTGTACTGATTATTTTCAGATTTGAATTTATATTTTTTTAAGCCTTAATGAAAAGATACTAAGATTCCCTTCCCCATGTAAAATGATTCATAAGAACTGGTTGAATGTATTTTACATAGTAGTGAATTTGATTGCCTCCTTTAATATCTGAATTATTGGCTAAAGCTGTCATTGCATCTTTGCTTTTTTACATATTGGTACCGTGGAAGTTCATAGTGCATAATAATTACATTTATCACCGGGAGTTAGTACGTGTGCATAACGTGGTTTAACTCGGTCTTTGTCCTCGACCCCTTTCATGTCTCACTTCTCCTTCCAACTCGAGTCCCTTCCCATTTGAAAAAGGATCTTCCGACTCTGACTTCTTATTTCCCCTTAGCTATCTTTAATTTTGCTCTTTATTTATACTTTGGGTTTCTCATATAAAAGAAACCATGTGATGTTGAAGCTTGTGGATCTGATTCATTTCACTGAACATGATAGTCATAAGCTGTACCTCTTTACCTACAAATATTTCAAATTTATTATTCTTTATGGCAAAGTAGTACTTCATTGCATGTAAATACCGCATTTTCTTTATCCATTCTTCTACTGATGGGCAAATAGGTCATTTCCAAGCTTTAACTATGATAACTTGTGCCACTATAAGCATGGGTATGTGTGTGTTATTATAATAAGTACATGAAGAGGTATTCAACATCTCTGGCCATCAGTGAAATGCAATCAAACAACACTGATACATCATCTTGCTCTAGAAAGAATGGCTATCTTCAAAAAAATCAAATTACAAATCAAATAATGGTGAGGCTACTGGAAAAATACATTTTTTTTTTTTTGAGACAGGGTCTCGCTTTGTAGTTCAGGCTGGCTCTGAGCTCACTATGTAGTCCAGGCAAGCCTCGAACTCAGCAATCCTCCTGTCTCTGCCTCCCGAGTGCTGGGATTACAGGCGTGCGCCACCACGCCCGGCGAAAAATACATTATTGAAAGAAATGTAATCTAGTACAATCATTATGGAAATTTCTTAAACATGTAAAACTTGACATTCCTTTTGATCCATCTGCTTCACCTCTAGATGTCTTCCCAAAAGACTTGAAGCCATATACCGCAGAGATACATACACATTTGCGTTTTATCCCAACATTTTTTGAAATCACAAAATCTACATTTGCCAAGTTTCAAATAAGGATAGTAAGCTTGATGCGTGAGCTTATCGAAATTACGACTGAGGGTTAGAACAAGAGAGGACACAGGTTTACAGCTGATACAGAGAAAATGAACTATGCTTTATTACTGCTTCCTCTTGAGGCATGCATCTAATGAAGGCATAATTAAACCTAAATCAGCTTGTAACTCATGATCAAGTGCACTAGCAGCACAGACTGAACCAGAAACCCTGCTACTCTGATTCCAGTTACACGAGTCTTCCATCCCGTAGGGCCTGGAAGCTGATTCGCCTTCTTCCAAGAACCCTGTTGGATGAAGAGTTTTATAACCGGACAGCCAGCACAGAGGGCAGTCAACGCACAGCACTAGTACATTGTCACCCAACAGAGGTAAACTCCGTAACAAGAAATTAGTTTGTTCAACGTCTTCACACGTAGCACAGCAACCTGGCACAATTGTGGAATGAACAAAGAGGAAGAAAAGAGACAAATTAGGCAGAGCCTGGGTACATGGCCTAAGAGAACTGAGCTTTTCTAAGGTTGCTGTAGAAATCTAGACAGAGGAAAATCAGCGGAAAAATAGTTCTGCTCCTTTTTGTATACTCAGCCACATTACCTGAGTCACCTATGTATATTCCTGATTGTGTTTTGTGACTATCCTTCGTTCCCTAATGTCATAACAATAAAATAACTCAACAAATGTGCATGCCAAGCTTTAGGGGAAAATGGCAAATGAGGTAGAGGCCTAGATCATCAGGGAAATTAGCTGTTTTAAATTAGATATTTTAAAATCCAGTAGTTTCTCTGAATTGGCATTTCCATGTATCTTCACTGGGGGAATTACTTATATGGATGACTGATACACATAAATCTCCACATATCCTTTTCTGTTTGCATTTAAGATATCTTCAAATTTGCAAATGGGGTAAAAAGATTAAGATTCAATCAATAATTAAATTATATCCTAGTACAGGTTACATACAGATTTACCATCTATAAAACATTTCTGCTATCTATTCTTCCATTTATACTTAGAAATGGCCAACAGATACATTTTAAAATAGCAAAAATTAATTAAAATATTAACTCTATTACTTACCTGGCACGTATGTGTGTTCATGTGTGTGCATGCGCTCATGTATGTGGTAAAGTACTTTTGAGTCAAAGAAAAGCTGCAGTTTAAAATTTTTTATTTTTATGGCACTTGAAATTTATGATAAAAGGCTGCTAAAAACATAGCTGATCTCAAAGAGTCTCCCCAGTACGAGAGATGCCCTTTCTCCTAAGCCCAAAGTGAAATGAGGCCAGAAGTACCACAGCTCTGGGGTGTGGCACCGGCCACCAAGCCACATCTCACTCCTTAGCTATAGTGCAAGCAAGAAGGTTAGTCCTCCTGGTAATAAGAAGCTCTTCTCACGTGAGCTGAACAGTGAAAAGGTAAGAGACTCCAAGCTAACAAAGAAGAGAAACCATGATCCTTCCTGTCCCCAAGGGCCTGTAAAATTATAGCACATGCAGGTGAACACAGTGCAGGCTCAAAAACAGAAGATGCTGTGTTTTCAAGAGACCAGAGCACTGACACTGACTTCTCACCAATTAGGCTACCAAATTGAAAAATTATTTTCAATTGACTTGAATGTCTTGTCAACTATAAATACTTGATCTTGTTAAGCTAGCTTTGAAATTCCCAGTCCTGTTTCGCAGCCCTTGATACAACCTTCACACCTACCATCTTGAAAGCGCTCTCTTTGCTGGTTGCTCTCCGGACCTGTGGAGTTGCAGCTCCCAGTCCTCAGCCCTGAGAATGCGCTTCCTGTCTCTTTAGTATGCTCTGAGACACCCCATTCTGCCTCGCCCCCCCTCCCCATGGCTGGGCGGCACCTCAGGCTTGGCATCTTCCCGACCGGACCTGCGTCCCCCGCCAGTGCTGCGCACCTTTTCCATTCAGCAAAATTTCAGTAAGGGCAGCTCTGCTGCTCCGGCTGCTTCGGTCCCAAACCTTGCTGGCTGTGACCCCTTCCTTCCCTGCCCTCCCCCTTCCACCAGGGGTCCTATGGCTCCCCTCGAAACACGCCTGCAGTCCGTCGCCTACTTCCCCGCTGCACACCTCCCGGCCCTCCCGCAGCTCCTCCCTGTCTCTTCGGACCTCTGAAGCCACCCGCTCGCCAGCTCGGCAGCCCCGAGAGCCCCTCCCCGTGCTCCGTCGTGCGGCCCTCCGCCCCAGGGCCTGCCCTTTCATTCGAGGCGAAGCCCAAGGGCCCTGGCCACACTGCCAAGGCCGCACTGCTGCCTCCACCCTCCCCTCTCCGGTCCCGTCTCCCTCCCGGCCTTTCCCCACGGAGCTGCAGGCGCGTCAGCCCTGCTGTGAGGCAGGCGCAGCCCGCCCCAGGGCCTCGTCTGCTTGATCCTCTTCCTTGGGTGTCTGCCCGCTTGCTTCCTCGCTGCCTTTACGTTTCTGCACGGTACCGCTCTCTGGCTCCTCTTGCTGAAGGAGAGCTGTCTTCCTTGCCCACCCACTCTCCTCCTTCTGCCTCTCCTTTTCCATTTGTCTTCTTAAAAATCCCTGGCGTGCATTTCCCTGCCCACCATCTCATTTCTCCTGGGAGGGAAGCTCTTTGCTAGAAGGACTTCGCTTTGATTTCTGCCACATTCTCAACACCTGGCCCAGCACTGGGCCCACAGTACGTCTTCCAAAAATACACAGTGAGCAAATGAATGAATGACTGGGTGAATAACTCTTACCCAGAAGAGCAGAACCATCAGACCTTTTTTCCACATAGAACTTGGGGAAACTGATGCAATATAAAAACCCACTAATGGTACAGTTTTGTTTCTGCGACCTCCAAGCAGTGTGGCCACCACTCTGCAAGCGTCCCCGCCATCACGTCTCTCTTCCCCAAGACGTGTCTGTGTGGCAGTCTCCCCATCTGGAATTTGCCCTGTGAGATCTGTGGGCTTTCACATGTCTACGATGGGGGAATCACATCACGGACATTATGCACTAGGGCCCCTCCATGCGGGGACCCCAAATTTGCTCACCCTTCTGACTAGACATCTACTTGATGGACTTGGGCCAAACTCGAAATCTGACTGTCTTTAAGTTTCTTTCTCCATGAAATTTGAAAAGGAAAATGTGGAGGCACCGTGACTTTTAATACATACACTAGTGGCTTGCATGGACTTCAAAAGCCTAAAGTAAACCACATTGAAAGAGAGATGACACCTCACGGTTCTACAAATAAGTAGTTTTATGCCTCTGACATTCAGGCTAAGCTTCAGATAGTATACGAGGAACACAAGGGCAGAGTGTCGGCTGCACGTGCCAGTGAGAACCACCCCTTCATCCCCTGTAGTAGTCATAGGAATATGGATGTCCTAGTCTTTAATACTTGATCAGATCAAAATAAGTTCTTGCCAATGGAGAGTCAGAGGAAGTGATGCACCCCCCCCCAGCAATGGCCCCTAAGTTCTTTTGCACAACGCTCCACTGCTTTGTTCTCCTGTAGGGAGGCCCTGGTGGGGCTCACCGAAGTCCCAGGGCATAGAGATCTGTCAGAGAGAGGCCCCTGCCCTGCACGGAAGAGCCGCTTTGGGGATCTGCCATCCAGGAACCTATGCACCGGAAATTACAGTAGAGTCATACTGAATTATAAGGAGGCGCTCGAAGTAAAACATATGATGAATATTTCAAATGAAAATTATTACAGTAAAAGGCACATTGTCAGGGATCCCCCTTGAAATACGCTCCCCTGCTCTGAACACATTGGCTCATTGTCTGTGCCACAAATTCTCTTTCACAAGTGCCTTTGAGAGGTGTGATCAGAACCATGGCACTCGCTGCTGCTGAGTGCCATCCAGTGGAGAGGCAGCTCTCAGTGCTGGGGTTCAGGCTCACCCCAAAGTCAAAGTGACCACAAAGGGAAACAATTTATTGAATTGATTGGCACATTTTAGGTGAAATTTGTAATCACATTTGTCACTGAGAATTTGCACTTCTCCATGATATATCTCAATTCTTATTTTTCCCATTCCCATAACTTCCCCTTCCCCTATGAACATAAGTTTTGTTGTAAATGTAAATATTCATCATAGTTTCCCATCACCTTGTGAGCCACTAAGACTTCAGGGCATATCTGCTAATATAGTAGCCAGAGTACCATGTTGTTTACAACTCATGGTGTGTATTTATTACAAGGCTCACTCTGTCATACACATTCTATCAGCTGATGTTGAGCAGGAAGCTGGATTATATAATGTGATGTGCAATATTGTCATAGACAATACTGTTAAAATACCCTCCCCCAAGTCTTGTGTGTTCAGAAGTGAGGATGACGTTCAGAGGATGAGATCGGATTAATCCATCATTTGATGGCATTTTGGGGAGGTGATGGAAGGAGAAGGCGAGGCAGGGAGAAGGTGGAGCCTAGCTGAAGGGAGTGGCTTATGGGGGTATGGCACTGGGAAGACCGTGTGGCTCCTGGTCTGTCCTCTCTGTCTCTCACTCTTGCTTCCTGGCTGCCCTGAAGTGAGCAGCTTCCCTCCATCACACCCTGTGGCCCTAATGACTCTGCCTCACTCCAGGCCTAACAGCAACGGAGCCAGTTGACCGCAGACTGAAACCCTGAGTCAAAATAAACCTTTCTTTCTTGAAATGGGTTTTCTCGGGTGTTGTGTGACAGTGACAGAAAGCTGACTAATGCAAATACCCATTTTTAGTTTCTCCCAATCTCTGGATACCAATCTTTTCAAATAATCTGAGCTTTTTTGTCTCTCAGAAATATTCCAATATCAGATAATCAGATCTTCATTATTGATGAGTATTTAAATCTATTTTATGGTTAAATCTGTTTTAATAATTTTTTCACCTTTTGTTCTTTTTGTAATATGGTAGTAGTTTTTAAGTTCTAAGCAGTTTTTGCAAGTGTCTTTTATATAACTAGGTGGCTGCTTGAATATCCAAGTAGCACCATAAGACAAATAAAAAATATATTTGGAGGTAAAGAAGTATAGTGTTTGAATCTTACTCTCAATAGTTGAGTAACCTCCCCATTTATAAAACAACTAGAGCAAAATAACAGCAATGTAGGTAAATGTCCTTGTATTTTTCTGTGAATCTCAAGTTATTTCCAAGTAGAATTTTTTTTTTTTTTGAGACAGTGTCTTGCTTTGTAGTTCAGGCTGGCCCTCAGCTCACTATGTAGCCCAGGCAAGCCTCTGTGAACTCAGCAATCCTCCTGTCTCTGCCTCCTGAGTGCTGGGATGACAGGCATGAGCCATCATGCCTGGCACTGTGGTATGTGGTATTGATTGCTGGTGGGCATGAGTCACCATGCCCAGCATTCTATGTGGTTACCGGGATCGAACTCAGGACCTTGCGCTTGCAAGGCAGGTGCCGGAACCACTGAGCTAAATCTCCGGCCCCTAAGTAGAATATTTTTACAAAAGAAATATTGGTGCTATTAAAAAAATCAATACTTATTTTTTATAAAATGGAATACTACTTAGCCATAAAGCATGATAAACTTGAGACATTTATAGCTAAATGGATAGACATTGAGGCCATCCTCTTCAATGAGATAAACAGGACACACATATGTAAATATCTAATAATTTCTCTGGTTTGAGAAACTGAAAGTGAGAGTGAGAATCATAATGCAAAATAGGAAGAAAATGTTTAACTGAGAAGAGGAACTAGCAAGGGAAAGTAGGGGGAGGAACGTAAGTGGGAGGGGTGTAGGGCCTTACTTACACTAGTTATTATACTGCCTGCATAAGAAGGGATCTAATGAAAACTATTGGAAACATGTTTTCTAGAAATAGGAAGAAAATATTTCAAAACCTAGTTAATTGCAATTTACAGGAGGTTCACAAATTTAGTAGGAACTTTTTTTTTTTTTGAGACAGGGTCTAGCTCTGTAGTTCAGGCTACAACTATGCTGTTGCTACAACTCAGCAACTCCTCCTGTCTCTGCCTCCCGAGTGCTGGGATGACAGGCGTGAGCCACCACGCCCAGCACTGTGGTATGTGGTATTGATGGCTGGTGGGCGTGAGTCTCCATGCCCAGCATTGTATGTGGTTACCGGAAATCGAACTCAGGGCCTTGCGCTTGCGAGGCAGGCACTGGAACCACTGAGCTAAATCTCTGGCCCGACATTTTTGTATTTTAATCCAAGTGAAAGTGAACTTATGATCAGGCTTGGTTCTGGCTCTGAGTTTGTTTGCTTTACTCCAGACCTAAAATAGCCTCCACGGGTGAAGAGGAGAACCATTCCCTCCTTTGAACAAGGGTGAGCTTCAGGACGTAAATTATTTAGAAATAAACTAGTGTACTCCTTGAACCAGTAAAGTATAACACAACTTTAACCAGCCTAATTGAGAAAGTAGCACTGCTAAATGAATATAATAGAAATAATTTTAGGTAAAATAGAAATTCAAAGAAAAATAGAAAATAATTGATTTGAATTTGATTGAAATATACTTAGAAAAATGAAGGAAAGAGAAAATTTTCTGAGATAACATACATTCTAGAAACAGATAAATCATGACAGAAACTCTAATCACTGTAGAAGAAATTAAGAAAGTTATAAAGGGCAACTAAACCAATCCAAACTAAACCAAACACACATAATGAAATAAGACTCAAAACACTAAAACTAGATAATTTAAGAGCTGAATACTGCATTGTCAAGGAATAGCCAACTGCAAAGCCAAATAAGTTGTCTCATGGTGCAGTACAGAGAGTTCTAGTGTTTATGACACTAGCGTGATACTGATAGTAAAATCTAAGAGAGACAGAAAAAAAGAAAACTTGAGACCAGTATAATTAATTCATATTAATGTCAAATTACATATAAACAACATTTTGTACATAGGGGTCAGGGTTTCTAGAGTGGGTAGGGAAATGGATAAAAATGAGGGCTCTTGTCATATACTGGTACAAATTCTCAATGTTGGGTGTGATCGTGATGTGTGTATAAAATGTACCAATAAAGAATTCAATTAAAAAAAGCACATTATAAGGATACTCTGTTTAGATTAAATGTAGTTTACTCATAGGGTGAAAGGATAGGTCAATAATAACGAATTCCTGGGGCCGGAGGGTTGGCTCAGTGGTTTTGGCACCTGCCTTGCAAGCGCTAGGTCCTGAGTTCAATCCCCGGTAACCACATACAATGCTGGGCGTGGAAACTCATGCCCACCGCAATCAATACCACATACCACAGTGCTGGGCGTGGTGGCTCACGTCTGTCATCCCAGCACTCAGGAGGCAGAGGCAGGAGGACTGCTGAGTTCGAGGCTTGCCTGGGCTACATAGTGAACTCAGAGCCAGCCTGAACTACAAAGCGAAACCCTGTCTCAAAAAAAAAAAAAAAAAAAAAAAAAGAATTCCTTAACACAACTCATTACATAAGTCAAAAAAGGAAATATTGAAAATATTATAAATATTATATCCCCACAGACACCGAAGAGCTTTTCATAAAATTCTGTATCAATTTTTAGTAAAGATTCCTAACAAAATGGGAGCTAAGGGATAGTTCCTTAACATGGTAAATATTAATCTCAAAGGAAGTCTGTAGTCTGTTTACCAATATAAAATAGCAGTTTCTATTTATCTTCTCAATAAGGTAGATACTAATAACCCTCACTGTTACCGTTGCTCAAGAAACAGCAGGAAAATAAGATAGATGAGAGGTATGTAAATAAAAAAGCAGGAAGCAAAGTACTTGTTATTTTTATGTGGAATGAATGTATGCCCCAAAAGCTTATAAGATGGAGTAAAAAAAAATAAGAAATAAGATGATAACTCAGTAAAGAAACTTATAAAATTATTATTCAAGAAAAAAGCTATAGGGAGAGAAATATAAATGTAACCAACAAAGAATATACTTTTCTTGTGTTTGTTTTGTATTTCTCACCAATATAATCCTAACTTCATGAGAAAGAAGAAATGATTTGGTCTAATACTTAATCTCTGGAGTCAAATGAACAAACAATGTCTAACATATATGAGCATTTAAAAAGTATTTGTTAAGGAAAAGGAAAAATGTATTCAGAATATAGCTCTATACTGCTGTGTAAAGGTTGATTATGAAAACATATCACTGCTTATAAAAGAAAATACTGAAAGCAACAAAAATATCCATTAGTATGTGATCAAGTAAAGATTAAGAATGAGATATATTTCTGAACTAATATGTTAAAGCCTCTAAAATAACTTAAAAAAAAAACAAAGCCCTATGCCATTATACAAGTTTCCATATATTTAAAAGGGCTGAAATAATTGAAATGAATAATTTAAATTTGTTTTTACAACAAAGTCATGAGAAATTGACAACAGAAAAATCAGAAAATTTCAAGTGTTTGAAAAGTAAACAATAGATTTCTAAGAAACCAATGACAAAAGTATAAGGCAAATATCCTGGATTAAAAGAAAAAACATATTTCAAATATGTTTAGAATTAGGATAGTGTTTAGAGTAAAATAGACTTAAATGCTTTTATTAGCAAAAGAGAACTAGAATCGATTTAAGTGTTCATCTAAAAAAGACAGAAAAGGAAAAGTAGATCAAACCTAAAGTGGGCAGAAGGGAAGAAATTATAGAGACTAGAGTGGAAATTTTTGAAACAAAACCAGAAACACATAAAGAAACTCAATGAATACAAAAGGTGGTTCTATAAAAAAGTCACGTAAAATTTATAAAAAATCAATGCAAATTTAACAACTTAGAAAAATTACAAAGATTTCTAGAGAGAAATGAATTATCAACACTGGCTCATGAAGAAATAAGTAGAAAACTAGAAAGACTTAAATCAAAAAAACAAATTGAGGTAAGAACTAAAACATCTTCTAACACATGAAAGTTCAGCCTACAAATTGTGTTGCATCAAACTTTTAAGGAAGAAATGATCAAATGTACATAAAGTATTTCACAGAGAGTGGGTGGAGGTTATGTTATAACTCATTTTAATTGGCCACTATTATCCCAATTCCAAAGCTACCACATTGTAAGAAAACAAAAAGAATAATCTTCCCCTAAACGAATTTGAAAATCCTTAACAAATAATACGCAAAGATAATTCAGCAACATATGAAAAGAAGTACATGCCATTACCAGGGGGATTATGCTGAGGTTGCAAAATTAGTGCAACATTTACAAATCATGCTATATAGATATCACAGCAATGGAAAAAAGACAAAAACTATGCAATCATCTCAATAGACACAACAAATATTTGATAAAATGCAGGCCCCATGAATTATAAAAATTTTCATCAGACTAAGAATAGAACAGACATTTCTCAACTTGAAAGAGGACACATAAAAGCCTGCACTGAAAGTCACCCTTTAATGGTGTAAGACTAATGTTTTCCCCCTAAAATTGGCCACAGAGTAAGGGCATCTATTTAGTGCTTTGCGTTCAACTATGTACCAGAAGTTCTAGCTCATAGGAAAACAAGGAAGTAACAGAAGTCTACAAATTTGAATGTAGGAAATAGATGGCATAGCCACTGTGAGACAAATATTGTGGGATCTCAAAAAGCATTAGATTTGAAAAGTGTGTTAAATAAATCTGCAGTGTACTAGAACGAAAGCCAAATGCATTTATATACCCTAGCGACAAATAACTTGAAAATGACATTGAGACAATTCTCTGTAATCCCAGCTACTTAAGAGATTGACACACGAGAACTGTGTGTCCAAGTCTACCCTGAGCAACTCGCCCAAGAGCTACGTGCCCACAGGTGGGGCTTTTGGAAGATTATGGATCGTGGGGTCCTATGCTCGTGAATGGTCCTGTCTGACCTCGGAACGCGCTGTAACAAGTGGGGCCTGCTGTGAAGAAGTGACTGCGGGGGCGCGGCCTGGAAGTCTCCTTCTCTACCCCTCCTTCGCTCCCCGCTTCTCTCCCCATGCTGCACACATTTCTCCTCTGCATGGGCTCGACCATGCCAGTCTGCTTTGGAGCGCAGATTATGGGCCGAAATGTGAGCCAAAATATCCCCGCTCTTTCCTTAAGTTGTGAGTATCAGGTATTTTGTCCCAGCAGTAAGGAAAATACTGAGACACTATGGAAATTCAGAGGACTTGGAATAGACAGAGTCATCTTGAGAAAGGAGAAAGAAGTCATAAGACACACTCTGGTTTCAATGCACAACACAAAGCTGCAGCAATCTAGGTGGTGTGCTATTAACATAATAGACATACCGTTCCATGGAAAAGCATGGAGTCTGGAAATAAGCCTGCATGTTTCTACTAATTAATCTTTGTCAAAAAGTGCCAAGGCAATTAAATGGGAAAGGACAGCTTTTCTAGAAAACTGGTGCTAGAACAATTGAATACATGCATGCAAAAAATGAATTAAATCCATATTTCACATTATAGATAAAAATCATCTTAACTTGGTTTATAGACCTAAATATAAGTGTTAATATATGTGCCTAACTTGTACAAGAAAACAGGAAACACTATGCAATTGTGGGTTAGGCAAAGATGTAACACCAAAAGAAAAATCCATGCAAGAAAAAATTGATAAATTTGACTTTATCAAAATTATAAAACTTGTGTGCTTCAAAAGTCACCAAGAAGAAAATGAAATGACAGGTCACAGACCTTGAATAAAATATTTGCAATCTATATTTTAATTTGCAATAGTCATTGTGGCTCAGATAACCCTCACTGGTTACAAATGGTGCTGTGCGAAGATATTTTACAAAGGATTTGTACTCTGGCCCTATAGGGATTTTTATAACTCAAGACAAACAGCCAGTATTACAAATGTGCAAAAGATTCAGTTAGGCATTTCACCAAAGAAGATATGTGAATTCTAATAACCACATGAAAATATGTAAAAAGATTAGAGAGATATAAATTAAGCCACAAAAGTAGCAGTTCACACTCACTAGAGTAACTATATTAAAAAAGGTCCATTATACCAAATATGAGGGACAATGAGAAATAATTGGAAGCCTTAGACACTGCTGGTGGAATATCCAATAGTATAGTCTTTTAACAGCTGAAGTATAGACTTGGGGTAGTTTCCAGCAACACTATTCCTAGGTATCTGACTGAGAAATTTGAAAATATGTGTAAAAGCAATCACTTGTATCCAAATATTTATAGCAAAATTATTCATAGGGACCCATAGTGAAAATAACTCATATTCATTTACTCACTGCTGAATAGACAAAAATAGGTTCATACAATAGTCAACAGGAGAAACAGGCCACTGATACATGTATCCACTGGGTAATTCTCAATAGCGTGGTGCTAAGCAAAATGCTAACTATTGCCTGATTCCATTTATAAAAATATTCTGAAGAGGCAAAATGGAGTAGCGATCCGTGGTTACCTGGGGCTGGCGGTGTGAGAGAGGACAGGCTCAGGATGGGCATGGAGTGCTAGGGGTGAGGACGTTCCACAGATTTGTGGTGCTTATCACACAACTGTATCATTTTATAAAACATAGTGGAAGACATGCTTACAAGTGAGAAATTTAATATTATGTAAATTATATCACATAGTGTATTCTAAAAAAGTTAAGGAAACTTACGACGAGAGTTTGCAGCAGACACAAGTAAGATATCATCCTCTCTACACTGAATGTACTTCATATAACCCCTACATGTGCCCATACACTGCATGCTTTCTGGGAGCACACATGAAAACATGTATGTGTTCGGGGAAAAGAACTGAGGGGACGGAGACAGGACAGACCACTGCTTTTCACCAGCTACCTTCTGGCATCAGTTGCTTCACGAATTCAACCATGTACATTTTAACTTTATAAATACAAAATATAACGTTAAGTAAATAATAACAACCCATCATGGTCCTGAGATAAGGACCAAGGTCTGTGACTTCTTGAAAATCTATGCTTATTAAATAAGCACTTCTGATTATCTTGTAAGATAGTCAAAGTGAATCTCACCACTTTGGTGCTAGCTTCTATTAATTTCAGAGAGATAAGTACAAACCATAGGGATTTGGGAAAATTCGAGATTTTTTTTTTTCTCTAGAAGCATGTAAGCATCTCTAGGCACCCCATCCTGCAATTCTGCTCTAGCCAAAAATTAAAAGCCAGTCACTTTTTTCCACAACAAACATGACTCTTATTACTTGAGGATTAAATGAGCAAAAGAGGGCAGGAGAGCAGAAGAGCAGGACCAGCCCACGGCATGCGAACGTGCCACATTTCAGAAAGGTGCGGGTGAGAAGAGGGCAGATAAAGCACCCGCAGCCCGTTCTGCTACGCCATGCACGGCGCTCAGAGTGTTTCTATGAATCACACAGTGGACACTGGCCAGGGGTCTCTGTAACGTCTGTTGCAAATAGTTGACTTTCAAGCAGGCATTGTGAACATGTGGCTAATCAGGAATGTTTGTTTTAATCTTAAATAAGCAACGGGAGCAGTTAAAACACGCAGTCAACCCTCCACCAGCACACGTCAAGCGCTGATGGTAGCAATGCCTTAAGGAGCTGAAATTGGCAGGGGGGCCCTGGCAAGTCGGTCCGCCACCTCCGTAGGGCTCAGGTGCTGTAAAATTGTGCTGGCTGATCTCGTCAATGAGGTCGCCTTCGCACAGGCCCGGGCACCCCTGACAAATGTCACCTCCCTGGCTTTGCGATCACAAGAATTTCCACTTTTAACACAGGCACGTGGTACCATGTGGATCTGCTCATAAACACGAGGCATTTGGTGAATTGACAACGTGCTTCCTCCTTGCAGGGAAAATGGCTCAGAGAGGGTCACGCCTGGTGCTTCTTCCGGTTTGAATCCAGGCCTTTCCTGCAGATCTGCTGCTCGGCGAGCTGGTCCCCACGTCCGCCACACGCGTGCTCGTCACACGTGACTCGTACAGCACTGGCCCTCCTCACCTTTCTCTGTAAGGCCTCGGCCTTCCCGCAGACTGGACCTGCTCGGGGCCACTCAGGGCTGAGGACCCCGCCGCTGAAGGCTGGGGTGTCGCCGCCCCTCGTGCTAGGTCAGGCTGAGCGCCATGGGCGTCTAGGCGACCCCAAGAACCCGACCCAGACTCACTCGGGTCTTTGCCTTGAGTCTGCTTTGGGGGACTCGGTTTCTCTGGGGCCTCTTCTCCCCCTCGGCCCATTTCCCAGATCAAAGGCACAGCAACGGTTTTCACTTTTGGCTTTTACTTTTTGGTACCGGCCATTGCGAGAAGCACAGAGGGCCCTGTGCGCCGCCCGCTCCCTCGGCGCAGAGAAAGGAGGGAGGAAGAGACGCCTGTCCCAGACTCCGCGCTCCACACCGCCCTCCCTGTTCGCATCTCCGGAGCCGCACGGAGCCCTGCCCGAGGCCGTCAGCCCGCCCGCGCTTCCCCCAGGCCACGGAAGAGGGCGCCGCGAGTGGCCCCACAACAGGGCAAGAAGCGACTGGAGCCACACCGGGACTCCGGCGGGGCTCCCGCGGCGCACGGCTCCCCACGGCCCTCAGGGACCTCGAGCCAGGGCCGGAGCTCGGTGGGAGCGGAGCCGGCGCCCCGCCAGCCCTGAACCGCACACACGGCTCAGAGCCTCCGTGGACCGGCGAAGCAGGCCCCGCTCGACCTGACGGGCCGCCGGTCTGAGGCCTCAGCCACGGACACACGGACAGACGGACAGGCTTTGAAACGGACGACTTTCCCAGCGGCAGACTGATCGCTGCCTTTCAAGCTCCTGGCACAACTCTGGTAAGACCGAAAGCACTATTACGACCGTGTGTAACATTAGCTGGGGAGAGACATACTCTCCAAGTTCAAGTCTCCGGCTTCCTGCACTCACTATGACTCTTCCAGCCCACTTTTAAGCACGAGACCGCCTGCCTCCGTACAGAGGCCTCCACTCCAAGCAGACCACGCTTCCGCCCACGGCCTTCCTCGTGGCTGCACTGCCGAGCCCGAGCCGGCCTTACCTCCTCGGTGGATGACGAGGGAAGCCTCGTTTCCGACGGGGCAGTGCTTCAGCAGGTCCACCACCTCCGCATGGCTCAGGTTCTGCACGTTCTGCTGGTTGATCTCGACAATGAGGTCGCCTTCGCACAGGCCGGGGCAGCCCTGGATGTCGAGGATTTGCTTCACGCGTTGTCCCGTGGGACTGTCGGCGATGGTGAAGCCGAAGCCCTGGGCGCCTTTCACAATGGTTAAGGTCATAAGTTCGGCTTGGGTGGCCCCGGATGAAGCCATGGACACATTGTCGTCATGGACGGGCGGTGGATACGAGCCATCTAGCTGGCCGTCAGCTGGTGTGGAATGCAAGGCGTGAGGCGGCCGATCTGTAATATCCGGAACCGACTGTGAGGTCCGAGAAATGTATTCCAAATACGTTTCATAGTTGTGTCTTCCGTTGACCATCCCTGGAGGGGGCCTCTCCATGATTGCAAGGGGCGGCACCATGCTGTTGGCGGGGTCTTCCGGGTCAAAGGGCAAAGGGTAACCACGGCACAGCACCAGGTTGACACTCTGACCAATGGGAACAGACTGGAAAAGTTTGACAACATCTGCATGAGTATGTCCAAGGACACAAACTTCATTGATATAGACAATGACATCACCTGCAAGGAAGAAAGAGAGATTGGCAACATGAGGTCAGTTCAATTAACGCTGACAGAGAGAAATGGAATTATTTATGAGACCAATGAAAGAGGCGCTCTGTTTCTCAGCAGTGAAAAAATCAATTAGAATAATACTTAAATTCACTGTAGGTGACTCAAGGTTATAACGGGTCTGCCAACAAATATAATGACAAAATGTTGAAAAAAATGCTAGCTTTTTTTTTTTTTTTTTCCCCAGTTAGAAACAATTTCACTATTCAGAAAGAAAGCCTCAGAAACAGACAGGAGAATTTGTACCTTGAAGAAACAGCCAGTCTATGCTCCTTTTTAAATCTTCTTCTACCTTTCCCGTACACTTCAATTCGCAAAATTTTCAAAATGAAATCAAGAAGCTGTGGTCATGAGTTTTAGATTAGAAGGAAGCCCTGGCACTTGGGGTTTTCTGGCAGCTGAGCGCCTCCTTCGTGAAGCTGTTGTGAGGATGAAAGGAGACAGTGAAGGGAAAGCCTGGGCCGCGCGTGCGGACGGGAAGCTCTCCCGCAGTGCGGCCATCACCAGCACGCTGGGGCCGAGACGCAAAGGAGGGGCCCTGGGGCCCTGGGGCCCTGGGCTTCAGGCCGGAAGCGGCTGTGCGCTCGCCTTCTAAGCATCAATAAAGTGGTATTCCTGCTGATCACTTTCAGCAGAGGGATTTGTCCTCTCGCTCCAGAGAATTATCACAGATTTGCAGAGGTCTCCTGGTTCGAAGCCAACTTGGGACCTTAGAAATGCCGTGGATATCAATGATTCACTGTAAAACATATTCAGAAGAACAATTTTTCCTTCTTCACATGAAGAAAGGCCTGATTGTTTGAGGTAACTATTTTAAAAATTTCAACTATGTATGCATAAGAATTGTACTTTTGGAGAGCTGTTTTATCGTGGCTTGTTTTTTATCCTCACAAACCATTACATGCAAAAACCGTACTTGCACACTGAGACTGTGCTCCCCAAGAGGAATGCAGGGAGGATAAACATGGGGTGCGTCTCCACAGATTGTCAAGTGAATCACAGTTAGGCATTAACCTATCAGGGTGCTTCTGAAACAGCTGGGGTTTCACTCTGAGACATCCTTGTTCATCAGGATTGCAAACACCAAAATTCAAAACTGAAAAATACAGTCAAATTTCCAGAGGGGAGCTGGGGTGGGGTGGGGGAAAGCAAAGAAGGGAAAGAATAAACTTGAAGGTAAAAAGGAAAAAATGGAAACAAAGCTCATATACATATATAAGAGTGGAGGGGCCAGAGGAAGGGCAGAGGAGTAGGGAAAAAATAAAAATCAAGACACCTCATACACAGGTATAAATTCTCAATGCTGACTGTGAAAATAACATATACTTAAAATGTACCAGTAAACTCAACCAACAGAAAACCTTTCCACTCACAGATGTGTGATATGAAACTATTTCTCCACGCAGTGCACTTAAATAATCCTATGAATAAAAAGATCCTAAGTTCTCTCGAGGGCATTGACCTGATTAATCTACTTTTCCCAAATGTAAGCACACCCTCTGAAAGTGAGGAGACACACACACTCAGACGCCCAGGGAAGGTGTGCCCTCCAGCCACGCCACAGCCTGGGGGTGGGCGAGGCGGACACTGTCTCCCGGAGGTTTCTGGAGAGGGTTCTGGCCCGGGGCTCTGATGCAGCTGGCACAGGCCTCGCTGTGCCCTTGTTGTGATCCTCACGACTCGGAGCAGCGGGGCTGCTTTGGTGTCATTTTCAATCGCTTCTGCGCATCTCTGAGCTCCAGAAGGGTCGGGCCCACAGTGCGTTTCCTCTCAGTCTCCCTCTTGTTTTGTGACGCTGGAAATGGGATCCAGCCCTTCTATGTGCCAGGTCCGGGCGGCTGTGCCCATCCTGCCTTCCGTCCTGCCTCCTATGTCGGAATGTTATTATGATACATCTTATGCACTTAAGAGGCTGAAGGAACAACAGACGCCAGTGTAATGAAAGTTGCTCATGATAGTAGACACCTTCTGGCTAATACCTCTCCTCCTACTTTGATCAATTTACTGCCCTTTCCAGAGATAACCACTGTCTCATATTTGAGGCTAGTTATTTACACGTACTTGATGTGTATGTCATAGCTGGGTACCTAAGAATAAGACTTCACAACAGTATTTAGTCTCTCAATAATTTTTATCCCTAAAAATGTGTTGTATGTTTTGTAAATGGCATAAACTTTAATAGTCTAATTTCCCTCAGGATATATTTGTGATATTGATGCCTCTATTTTAAGGTCATTAATTTCACTCTAATATTTAACGCCTACTGTTTGGCCCCATAGCTGTTTCTTAGCATGTATCCATTTTCCTGTTAGTGGACGTGGGGTTCTCACACATCTTGGGCAGTTTTAAAGATTACTTCGCCGTGCATCTCTGTGCACGTGGGTGAGCTCTGGGCTCCGTCCATGGGTGTAGAATTGCTGCGCACTAATTGCGTGTGTCTCAGCTTTGTGAGCTGGCTGCAAATGGCGGCTATTCCATGTGACGCTCACTGACACTCCGGGGCAGAGTGCAGGGTTGCTCCGTGCCTGACACGGTTCTTGGGAATCTCATGCACATCTAATTGGTGTGATCTGGGTTTTGATTTGCATTCCCTGGGCTGCAGTGAAGGCACGCACCTTTCCAAGTGCCCACTGACCGTTTGGGCGCCTAGTTCCCCTTCTTCCTCTTCAGTTAGCCTTTTTCCTTTGTGACTTTTGACGATGCCTCTTTTTGATGCCCACCTTTAATCTGCATTTCACATTTTCTGTCGGTTTGGGACGCTGCCTGACGGTGTAGTGAGCACAGGGTGAGGTAGTGAAAAGACTAGTCTGAGAGGCAGCTCTATCACTTATTAGCTGTGGGACTTCAAAAACCAGTTTAGATCCCCTGTAGCCAGATCCTCCTGAAGTAATGAATTATAATGATGTCTACTTATTGTTTGGGGGGAAATAATGATCGAGATCATCTAGGAGAAGGTTTGTAAATTGTTATGCAAAACACCCATGGTATTTCACTGCTTATTATCTGCCCGGGATTTTTTCTCCTTCTATAAAATCAGGAGAGGCCCACAGTCTTTCCAGTACAGTCCCAATCAAGGACGGCTTGAGTACAGTTGCAGAAACGATGTATCTGAGTACACAAATAAGAGGGATGGAGGTAACAGACACCCTTGTCCTCTCAGGCGTCCCCTGATTTTAGCCACTGCCCATAACACCCGAGTCCCTTCCATCAGCTCCGCCAGAATTTCTCAGGCTAAAGGAATTAAGGTGAAGGTCAAAGCTCCCCAAGTTCCCTGCCAGGTCTGAAGAGTAGACATTTGAATTATAGTAATGAGTGTTATCTACTTTTGAGTGTTGGTGCCTTCTTGCTACTCAGGAATGGAGTTAAGAACTATGTGCGGCTCTTAGTAAGATTGCCTCTTACAACTGATGGCTATTTTCCACTTAGAATTTTTTCAAGTCGTCAAGCAAGTGCTAAAGAGCGCAGTAACGGCATCTTTATGGAGTCACACTGATGATTGCATGTAAAAGACACGGTCAGTTATCGCAGGATAAAGCCATCTGATAGCTTGACAGTGTTTGAATGCCCAGTTGGAAAAATCTGTAGATGCCCAGATGATGTGCCAGGCCAGAAATCTGCTGTCGACGGGGATGTGCGCAAACACTCGCCTCTCAGACGGGCTCGCCTGGGTGGATATTTATAGACTGTGCTGGATGAATGTCATTTATATGTTGCGAAAACCACATAGGAACCGGCTGGTATATGTCGCGCAGGGAGCCGTGCCAGGGCCGGGGACTGGGTTTCAGGGCACAGGAAGGCAGGGCGTTAGGAGAGCGGACTCTGGCTGCGGCAACCTGCTCACAAACAATGACTGCAGGAGAGCCACCGTGTCTCTCCGCCTCTCTGATTTTCTTTTACAAAAGGGGATTAAAATATCTCTCCACATGCTCTGTTGCAATGGTCCTGTGAAGAGAGACCGTGGAAGCACTTTTCACTGTACCAAGCAAGGGCTCCCCATAGGGATAAGATGATACCTTTCTTCTGAGCTACACGTACATTTTAGTTACTAAAGTACCTGGAAGGCAACATGGCATCCTATGCGGCCTTGGCTGAAGGCCGGGGGTAGCTCTAGGGCCACTGATCTCTGGCATATTGGGCAGAGGGGGTGTGACCGATGAGCCTGGGGTCCCCACTGCTGCCGTCTCGCAATGACCCGGTTTCCAGGACGGGCTTTTAAACTGTAAGTGAGGGAGAATGAGATTGAAGAAAGCAATAATGTGGAAGGAGGAGGTTTATTAAGGTCGTCTTTTATGAGAAAATGGCCCAAAGTAATCTGTTCCTCTCTTAGTCATGGACATCAAACTAAAGCTTTGGATAACCCACGGACCCCTCATCATTTTGGATAAGACAGGAGCTGCAGAAAGCATGGTTTAAATTGGAGTTACTTTTATGGGTTAGTGCCCCTTCCTTTGAGTTGCTGTAGCCTGTAGAAGCTGTAACTTGATTTTTAGTGGAATTCTGCTATTTGTGGGCCCTCAAGGGGACTTTCTGTATATCACTCCACCCCAACTAACTCCTTTCTCTCCTCACTCTTTGAGGGACTTTCCATTGTTCCTGCGGAGGTCACCCCGTCTCCTGTTTGTGCCTGGCAGCTTCCTCTCAGACTTGAGGAGTTCCACCCGCCCCGTGCCTTCTTGCAAATATACATAGAGTATATTCTTCACGCGCTTAGCATAGAATGTCACTGAACAGAGCCTGGGAAGAGTTCCAACCCTGGGAAAGACTTCGCTGCTCAATCTGCCATGACCATGCCAGTGTTTCCAACTTCTGCTTTTGTCCATTTAAATAGATTTTTGATAAAGAAAAAAAATTCGTTAACATATTCCTATCCTATCAGTGACACTCTATCTAAAAAATTTAGCTCAGCTAATTAGATTTATCTATTTTAAGATAAAGTTATGAAAAGTATATTTCTGAAGCTTTTTTGAGTTTACAAATAGTAACTAATTTTATAATATGCAAGTTGTTAATAGTATGTAATTTTATTGGAATACTGCTTCTCCCTTTTCACTTGACTTCACAGCGCTTGCAAATATATAATAGCTGTTAGATTTTCTTTGGGGTCTGTGCTACTGCTGACCTCAGGTAAAAGAGAAAATGTCCTTGAGACACTTTTTCTCCACCGTGAAGCATTCTGCAGGGTTGGCAGAGCGGAGCACGTGACTTTCTCCCGCTGCAAGTCCTTCAATAGGTTCCCACAACTACATGGAGGTAATAACAGCTGTCTGCCCCGCCTGGGAGGGAAGAGACACCTGTGGAATGTTTTGTAAATGGTGAAGCATCATCATCATGTTACATATGAAATACATATCTAGATACATATGAAATACATTTCTAAAAGGCTGATCAAGATTGGAAAGTAAAACGTTTTAAGATGAAGAATAAATCTGAATTTAAATACTTTTAGGAGAAGTGCTACTTTCTATTAAATTAATTGTCAGGGGTGGCTAGGCTGTGGGGAAAAGGAATCCTCTTATACTGGTGCTGGGAACATAAACAAGTACAACCACCGTGGAAATCAGGATGGAGATTTCTCAAAGAAGTAAAACTGTAGTTCATTTTACTCAGCTATTTCCGTTCTAGGTAACTTCAAAAAGAGTAAAAGACATTACATTGTTCTAATCATCTATGATCATGTCTTTAGCAGCACAATTCCTAAAAGCTAGATCTTGGGAACAGCCTAAATACCCATCAACAGAGGACCGGAGGAGGACAATGTGGCATTCGCACGTAGTGGAGCACTACTCTGCCCTAAAGAAGAATGGACTCGAGTCATTTGTAGGACAAACAATGCACCCTGAGACTGTGAGAGAAATACATCAGAACCCAAACTTGAAGACTGCATGGCTTTTGATATGAGACATTACAAATGATATCGCAGATAAAAATGAGGTGAATCAAGTGGTAACATTAAAATAGGATTCAGATGATGTCTTAATAATGTGTACAATCTGCGGACAAGTGTGGGATGGCAGAGAAAGCAATAATGTGGAATTAGGTTTACATTTTTCACCGACTATGCCAATCACTGGTAGCGTCAAAACACTCCCGGCTCTGGTCAGTCGTTAAACCTAATTTGTTCAGCCAAGGTTTGCATGTGTTGAATCACTACCATGAGCCAGGCATTACGGTACAAAAAGAGGAGCGTGCCGTGACATCCTGTGATCTCTAACGTGCGCTGTGAGGCCCCAAGGCTTCTAGCTTAGACCGTTCTTCAGTCGGCCACGTCCTTTCTGTCCTGTGCCACCTTCACGTACCATCCCGTGCACAGACTCCTGATGCAGCGGCAGAAGCGATCGGGGGCGGGAGGAGAGCAGAGCACGGAGGAGGACAGAGCGTGCATGTGGGAGCACGGGGCTCCCTGCTCAGTCCGCTCTGTTCTGGGCAGCATGGCGGGCACTGCTCACCAGCGTCTTCTGGCGAGTCTGGGCTCGGAACCCAGGGATGGGAATGTGGGTCACAGAGCCGCGGGGCCCCGGATGCCTCACCTGTAGGCTCAGTGTCACAGGCTGCGCGTCCGTGTGCCTGGCGTCCTTCCATGTGGAGGATCGAGCCGGCCCCCCGCGCCGCCCGCGAGGCTCTGCCACCCTGCCGCTGTGTGCTCCTTCCCCGCCCGCTCCTGCGGGGCCAGCCTGGCACTTTGCGGTGTCCCCTGCAGCCGGCGTCATGCCCTCCCGGCCTGTCCTCTGTTTTCTGTTCCCATTAGCGAAGTCCTAGTCACCGTCTCAACATTCCCAGCCTTTCTGACCATTGCTTATTTATTTATTTAATTAATTATTTTTTTTTGAGACACGGTCTTGCTTTGTCGTTCAGGCTGGCCCTGAGCTCACTGTGTAGCCCAGGCAAGCCTGGAACTCAGCAATCCTCCTGCCTCTGCCTCCCAAGTGCTGGGATGACAGGCGTGAGCCACCACGCCCGGCACTGTGGTATGTGGTATTGATGGCTGGTGGGCGTGAGTCTCCATGCCCAGCATTGTATGTGGTTACCGGGATCGAACTCAGGGCCTTGTGCTTGCAAGGCAGGCGCCAGAACCACTGAGCCAAATCTCCGGTCTCGACCATTGTTTATTACTAGGGATAAACGTGTCTGCTTCTGAGCATCCCGGCTCCTCAGCCCGCATAAGCCCCTCGGCAGCGCCCCCGTCGGCTCTGACTCAGGGCCCCGCTGCCACACACGCAGGCCCCGCGTCCCCCACCCTCCCGGGTCCACGGAGGCAGCCCTTACCTTCTGCCCTTTCTCTGCAGGGAAGCTGCCCCTAGGAGAAGGGAAGTGATTTTCCTGAGGTCACACTGACCCTGTCGGGGGCTCAGGAGCTTAACTCGGGACTTCAGCACAAACACGAAGGACTGCAGTCCAGGACTGTCCTCTCAAATCACGATCAGCCAAAATGAGGGGGTAAAAAGACCTTTAATTCCTCAGTGTGAAAACCGAGGGTGAAACGCAGTATTGTGTTGATTAGCTGAGTTAATGGAAGGAGGCAACGGAGCGAGGAACTGTGAACTGTAGCCTGGTCCGCTCTCCGCAGCTCGCGCTTGCAGGGAGAGGCCAGGCAGGTGCCGGCCGGGAGGGCCCGGGCGTCGCCACACCCGCCACTCTCGGGAGCGCGAGCGCTGGCCTGACCACACCGGGCGCGTCGAGCACTGGCAGAGCTAGTTCCGGGGTACAGCCTCGAGAGTGGCTGTGTCTCATGGACACACACGTGGCGATGGGGCGCTTGGAGGGGCCTGGCCCTGGGGCAGGTGAGTGACAGGCCCCCGGGGCTTCCTCCAGGGGCTCTGATTTCCTTCATAGGCGGCCAGGGGCACAACATTCTCCCAGGCAGGACACCAAAAGGATGGAGCGACCCCTTCTCAAAAGAATGAAAGACTTCTTAGTCACATTTCATCTATATTTCCCGGTGCAGATGCCTAATTAAAACCTTGTTTTTAAAAATATTATGCGTAATCAGCACACATCCAACAATTTCTCGTTGGCAGATGTGAACGAATCCAATGATCTATTTACATTTCTTTTGAATTTGGCATTGAGTGATAAGATATATTTAAATTCTTGCATTTTCCGTTGTTGAAAAGGAGAAAGATAATACATTCTAAGAGATGCCAAAGGCACTGATTATTTGCTGACCTGGTAAGATGAAACAATACTCTAGACTAAGACTATAAGTAAAGCCACCAACAGAAGCTCAAGACTCGCTTTTTATAAACTCCAGAGAGCAGAAACTTTTTAAATAACCTGCCAGATTGGGAATTCAATAGCACAAATGGTCAGTGAACTTCTCATTTCTGTAAAAGAGAAGTGCAATGAGTTATGTACAAAAGAAAAGAAGATAAATATACTACAAGGGGTACCATAGAAGATGGAAAAAAATAATCAGAAGAAAATAAAAGCAGAATAGATTGAAATTATCTGAAAATTCAAATAATTTGTGAGAACAAGCTCAACAGGTGGTATAGATCGACCCTGGGCTCTGCTGCATATGTGCGCACACAGGTAGGTGCACAGCTAGGCTGACAGTGCAGCCACGCCCTAAGCAACAGCAACTGAGTTACGCGAGCATCTCCTAAAAAAGAGGTGGTGTGTGTGTGTGTGTGTGTGTGTGTGGTGTGTGTGTGTTTGCTACCTGATCTACAGTGATTTTTGTCAGAGGAAAAAGGAAGTTTTTGATAGTGTGAAATCAGAAATTGATATAGAAGAGGTCAAGAAGATGATCACTATTTCAGGACTCCAGAGAACATTGTTCCCCTGGTGGCTTTGGAAGGAAGGTAGCACCTGCTGCGTGTGAGCTGAGTGTTGGTCCCGAGTCCCCACATCTGGGCCGGGGTCTCTTGATGGAGCTGCTTATGCAGATCTCTGACTCCCTGGGTACATTCTGGAAAGTATTCTGGTTAGTGTTTCCACTACAGGCCAATCAACAGTCCCTAACCGGGTGCGTAACATTCTCTGTTATGTGGATGTCTTTCCCTCCCTTCGATCGTGAGAAATTACAGGGCTGCTGCCACTCTGCTGAAATGAGGGGGCTGCCAGAATATTTCTCCCATATGGATTTCAGAAGTGGTGTAGCGTTAAGTTGCTGAGCTCCATAAAATGGCTGGCAGAAAGAACAAATGTGCTGCGCTAAAAATATGACTGTGTTGCATACACACTGGGCCGTGGTTGACGAGAGAGCCCTTCTAAGCTTGTTAAAAGATAACAGACTTGGCAGATGTGAATCTTCACTGACAGACTTTGATTGTTCAAACCCGGACCTTTTGATTTCCAATTTCAGCTTGTGAAAGAGCAATATTTCCTACAAGTACCCAGGAGTCACCCTGCTCATTGGGCCATCTACACCGAGAATTGGCAATTAAAAACCTCAAACACATGGTAAAAAGAGAAAAAATATTATCTTGGCACTGAAATATTATCTTGCACTGAAATTTTGGAACCAAGAGCAAGGTGGTTGTTATCTTTCTGATTTCTGTGGAGAGAAGGGAAGGCACGGTGGTACCTTATAATATTAGACACATAGGACTTCCTCCATGGGCGTATTTACTCTTTATTAGATGCTGCACACAGATTCTTATGTGGAAGAACAATGTCACTAGTCTAGGAGTCCCAGGAAAATATGAAGCAATTTCACTGCAGACAATAGGGGATTATTTTAATCTGAGACACAACAGATAAATGGCACAGAGAAAAACAACCTAATCCCCCTGCTGTTCCCAATGTTACAATTATTCATCCCCTCGGAAGCAGACTGAAACAAGTCAGCAGAGAATTATCATTAGAGAGTTTATGTGGCCCTAGTCCTCTAGCTACCAGGATCGAGCACATATCTATGTGAATATACCTGTAAGCACGTCCGCATGTTTCTATGCTAATTCACTTAGTAAGTTATAATACATTTTATATTTAGCAAAATGTAGTTAACAACAGAATCAGAAACACCAAAAATGTCCTGCTTTTAAAACTTTAATCTGGATTGTTAATATTACCACACTAGCATTTTTTTATCTCAAATATCTGCAAATCATAGTAAAATGCAAAATTCACAACCAAAGGATGACAACTAATTATGAAAGTTTTAGAAAGTCACTTGATTATTATTAGTTTTTTTGTCTAGCCAATGCAAAACAGTGTGTTTAACTGCTGTCTATTGAATACATATCTGGTTATAGATCAGGAAGCGATGTCTAAACTGGCCAATAACAATAATTGCCATTAGGTGCTAAGGAATGCCAGGAAGTTGGTCAGTCATGGGCCAGACTCGAAATAATCTGATAAAGAACATACTATCCCAATTTATGGAGAAGTAATCGAGGCTTAGAAAAGGCAAGTTCCATGATTCTCAAGTGAGCCACTGTTGTATGTAATGTGCTGGGGTTTCTCTTCCATTTAACTTCCAACCAGACTTAAGAAACTTACACAGGCTTATAAAATTTCAAGATTCATTCCATCCATTTCTTTGGTATTTCTTAAGTTTAGAGTAGAATTAATTACTTGAAATTCTGCTTACTTAATTTCATTCATTTTGGACATTTTGTATAAAGCAAATGTACAAACTATCATGATACATCAGGCTTCTTTTTCTCCACATCTTGCAACTCACACGAAGAATTTATTTAGTGACAGAATTCCCTACACTGGTTGGATTTGTCAGACTGCTGAGAGCTAAAGAAATATCACTGGAGACTTTATAGTGCCTTTTCAGCTACCATTATTGAACATATATCTACGCGGATGTACTTGTGAGTAGATCTGTTCATTTATGTGTTACACAAACATAATGTGGTTAACAACAGAGTCAGAATAAGACAGAAGTGAAGTACCAAGCCAAACTGAAGGGACAATTTTCTCCTGGGTGGCCATTATAAGGAGACTGGTTGTCTCAGATCAGAGCACGTGAAACAGATACGTCTTTGTGGGTATGTTTTCAGTTTGGGTGACATACATGGGGACTTCTTTATATAAATGCCAATCAGCAGTCGTGAGGGCCTGTGATTGTGACTCATTTCCATTTGGAATTGTGCTGATGAAACTGATGGAGAAGGCATAAACTCATGTTTCAAATTCCTAATTACAGGTCTAAGGAAGCAAAAGATCTAAGGATTTAGTTAATGAATAATACAAAAATACAGTCAGCAGATCATAAATATTTATTGCTACATCAAAAATCTGCTAGTCAATCTGTCAATAATTCTTTCAGCATAAAATGTTTGAGTCAGGATATTGGAAAATATTAATTAAACTTCAGATTTAGGATAGGAAATAGGAATTATGTCTACTATTTTCTGCTGTCAAATGTCTTTATCTGATTTTTGTCTTAGTCTCCTTTTTCCCTGTGGGTTTGACTGCAGTTCTTAAATTTATTCACCTACTAAACATGCAATTATCATTTTAAATCTGACAATGCCTCTACTTGAATTGTAGAGAAAGATTAGGGCTAAGAGACAGTTTCTTTTCTCTTTGCAAAGCAAAGAACACTAAGTTACAATATCTATTTCACTTAAATATTTTTCTTTGTTCAGCCAAAGTTTTCTTACAGATTTATTATTAATTTGTTTAAACCATGAAATATGCATGATACTGTTTGTAATAATTACTTTATGGGCTGTAGTAAATCAGCAATCAGCTGAATCACCATGTGCAAAAGATAACTGAGTTATGACGTACAATGTACGTCTTGTTTATATGAGACATTCAACAAAGGTCTGTATTTTCAGTATCTTACAAGGTAAAGGCAGATTTAAAATGTTAACCAGGTTATCTGTGAGAATGATAGTAGCGTTGGTGTCACAAAAATTTCATGTTAGGAGAGAAGAAGGTGAATCATGATATGTACTTAGTAAATTTGAGTGTGAAAGTAAATTCCAGTGGAAGCCATGAGCTGGGAGGCCAGAGATACGGGCTTTGGAGTCCTCAGTCTAGGCTGTAGGGCCCGGGTTTTCATTCCCAGCATCTTTTGTTGTTTCTCTGTGGATCCCACACTTGAAATGACTTTTCAAACTCAACTTTATTAAGTAATTATTAGCTAGTTCTACTTTTACTAATTTACCTCACAGAATTTCTAATCCACATGGGTTAGCTAGTGTAATCCATGTTAGATTGATGTACATTTAGTCAAAGTAAAATAATTTTAATGTTTTAATTATTCATCTGATAAACATCCATTTTCTGAGCAGATACAGAGATGAGTAAAACATAGCCACTGACTTTAAAATAATGTGAACTATGACGTAGTAAGGAAAGCTAGTGCAGAGCACGTTATACCTATCATAAATAAATGTGTAGCTGTCATTTAGTGTTCCAGTAAAATGTTAAAAATAACCAGTTTTAAGAACATCAAGACAAACAAAATATAAGATGGAAAAACTACTCCTTCTCTTCAGAGGACTTAGAAACAAGTGCCCTGATGTCACAGTTTCCCAGTGGACACACGGTACAGTCATGCTCGGAGTAAGAGCTTATAAATATTAAATGGAATCACAAGTGGCCATGCGACATTTTAAGAGAGAACTTGCTACCGTAGAAGAGCCCTATGGAGGTGGGACAGGTTCTGGGAAATGGCGCTGGGGGAGGGCCTGGGAGGGAGGGGAAGGGAGGGAGGGGAAGGCCCGGACCGGAACAGGAAGGAACCCTGCAGAGAGGGCCCAGAGTAGCGGCTGGAGCTGGAGGAGGGCTGAGTGTCCGTTTCCGATGTGCAAGAACAGAACAACTCTGAAAAGTGGCCACTGATTTCAGAAAGCTCGCGTGCCCCGAGGACATTGGAAAGCTTAGTTTCAATAGGCTGTTGCGAGTATAGAAAAACAGTATGGGAGCTAGAAGGAGGAACGAGCAGTGAGAAAATAGGTTGGGCAATGCACTACACCTAAATTGGTATGATGAGAAAAATAACAAAAAGAAACAGGCACACAGGAGAGGAGGGGAGAATGTGAAAAAAGGAATTTGAGATATTGGAGAAGTACAGTAGGTTCTAAGATAAGAAAATATAATTTAAAAGTTTGGTTTTAAAATGGAGAAAAGACCCCACCCCCAACTCTAGATGGGAAACCTAAGAGGTTCCAGGGACAATAATATACTTTACTCTCCACCCTGACTCAGGAGGAAGCCCAATGCATTAACCCAGCAGCGTGGGCTAGAGGTGGTGAACTGGGGGCTATGGCAGTGATGAGAAATTAAGGGCAAAACCCCGAAACCCCAAACCTGCATGCTCAGGCTTGGCTATGGGACTCAGGAATTCAGTTCAGCACTACTCTTTTTTTTTGAGACAGGGTCTCACTTTGAAGTTCAGGCTGGCCCTGAGCTCACTATGGAGCCCAGGCAAGCCTCGAACTCAGCAATCCTCCTGTCTCTGCCTCCCGACTGCTAGGGTGACAGGCGTGAGCCACCATGCCCGGCACTGTGGTATGTAGTATTGATGGCTGGTGGGTGTGAGTCACCACCCCCAGCATTGTATGTGGTTACCAGGGATCGAACCAGGGCCCTTGTGCTTGCTGGGCAGGCACCGGAACCAATGAGCTAAATCTCCGGCCCTGTTCAACACTACTTTTGTGGTTTCCATGCAGGATCCTGTGAATTTGGTTCACAGATGGTTGAAAGTCAAGGATCTTAACCCCAACAACTGGGGTGGGCTTCACCCAATCTGTCCAAAGGCTTTAAGAACAAAAGAGGCTTCTCTGAGGAAGAGGAAATTCTGTCTGTAGACTAAGCATCAGCTCCAGCCTCACTTGAGCCAGTCCATCATCCTACATCCCTGGTGAACACTGAGACAGAGAACAAAGCTCATACTTCACTCAAACAACTAGTTCTGATCACCCGGTAGGAGTCCTCTAAGGTCTCTATTTACACTCATTTATTAAAACTTAGTGAAGGAAAATAAAGACTTTGGCAGTGGACAAGGATATCCAGAAATACACGTAGAGAGGGTTCCCGCCCCTGGGCTGGACTTGTGGACTCTCACTCCCATACTTGCTGGCATAGCATAGACCTTGCAAGGGACCACATTCTTCAGATTAATCATACTTCATCAGTTTCTGGATTATTTCACTTATTGATTCAAACTGCAGTATCCAGAACCTGGATATGCAGCTCATACCTGTGCAATTTAGACCAGCCAGACCCTAAAGCATTTGGCTTAAAGATGGTTGACATCATCCTGAATATATGCCCAGGCACAGCTAAGGCCATTGCCCTGTGGGTAGGTTGTGAGATGTCATGAATATCGTTTATGTGTTTTTGTATTTAACTTTCTTCTTCATGTGCCATTTGAGACATGATCTCAATCTGCTCATCTGTTAAATGTTACACATTTATCACATTATGGCATAAAGACATCTATTTGATGTTGTGTTAAACATCTGGTTATCTTTAAGTAACAGATAAAAAATAATTATCCCTGAGTTTTAGGCCTTCAGAAAATGTGTTTTTCATCAGTTCTCCCTATTTTGGTCAGTTAACACGAATTAAACAGAATAAAGCTCTCTGACTTTTGAAATATCACTTTCACAGGCCCTCTGGGATACTTTGCTAAGACAGATCTACTACTTTTAGAGCAATTATACATGACCATGAAATACAATAATAACCACTTAGAGAGAGTCAAGTGCTTTCCGATTCTGTCAGTTATCTGAGGACTCAGGCTACATCATGTTTCTGTGAAAGAATTTCCTGGCCACTCTCTTCCATGAAACCTCAAAGGTATTGTACTTCAAGATTTTAAAACCTGCTTCTGGAAAAACACTAAATTTTAAACCATTTCTTACAGATGTAAATAGCTAATGAGAACATTTTAAAGTTGTGGTCAGACAATGTACCCCCAGAACTTCATAATTCATTAGGTATATTTTACTTTTTCAGGTCAAGAAAGGATGTTTGACAAAGCACTGCACTGACCTTGTTTCTTGGCACATTCTACTTTAAAGTCTCTAGAGCAAACTCCATTGCCAGACATTTTTAACAAGGACAGCTTGTTATTATTTTCTCGGAAATAATTAACTGCCTGTTGTGCAGAATAACATGTACTTTGTCCCAGTGTTCTTTAGAAGAAGGTCCAGGAAACAAAATGGATTCAAATTCTGACTCTTGAGACTCTTAAGATTTCTGAGTACTTTCTCTCTGTACTTAAATTCTAAAATATCGGGTATTATAAGGGCACATTGGATTAGACAAATGATTACAAGAGACAATTCAGGCTGTAACTTGATTTAAAGCAAGAATTCAGCCAAACTTTCTAGATCATTTCCACTGGTATTTGCTGGACAAGAGATTTAGTTTGAAACAAACATCATTGAGATCATCATAAAAGATGCATTTTGGTTAAATACTGGAACTTATTAAGGACGAAATCAACACAGACACTGTACCTTTCCTATTTCTTAAGTCAATGAGGTTTGAAATCATAGTTTTCTAGCTAAATATTTTATGCAATCCAGATTTATCAAACCATTTTGCACCATTTTATTTGAAAATAAGATATTTTTAAGCTGTAAAACTCATTGAAGGAATTATAAAATACATGATTTAACTCTCTAATGAAGCAAAGTTCTGTTCCAATAAAGTTTTATTAACAAACACAAGAAGTATGCTGGGTCTGTCCGGCCAGTATAGTCTGTTATATGTAGGTCTAAGGAAAAGTTTCAGCAGATCAGTGAAGTGAAGATCAGTGAAGTGAAGCAGATCACTTCATTGGTCTTTGGTAAGAATTTGGCACAGGGACCAGGAGAGGTAGCAGAACCAGGGTAAGTGACTACAAAGAGGTCATCGATCACTAAATGAGTTCACCTCTCTCGGATCCCAACTATGTTCCCAGTTTTCTTTAACCCCATTGCTAGCACTACATGTGTGCTGAAGTTTATATAATACTTTCCCACATATCATCCCTTGTTAGGAAGGTTCCATCTGCCTCATGGAAGAGATGAAGCAACGGTCACCGAGACAGTTAAATGGTATTAGAGCCCTATCTTCTGATTCCAAGGATGTCAAATTTATTCTCTTCAACACACTCATAGTAAGAGTTCTTCACAAAACCAAAGTGAGAAATGGGAGAAATGATGGAATGTGAAAGGCAAAGAAAATGGCCCATTTTAACAAGGAGGAAACGTTTCTGGAAACCACCGACAGGGAAGTAAGCATTCAGCCAGTCTTTGGCCTACTGTGGGCCTGATGGCTCCTTCAAGTGGCCTCTTCAGGGATCAGGCTTTGCAGATCCGTGGGAGACCTGGTCAGCAGGCAGCACTGTCCCTTCCGTTAGTGACCCCTTCCTCCCATGAGAGCCAGGACAGCAAGAAAGTGTTCACTCACTGTGCAGCATCTGGGCTTCGGGAAAGGAGACCGGTCGGGTCCTGCCTGGCCACTCTCTCTCCTCTGCCGCCGCAGGACGGTGCCCTGAGCGGCCCGTGCCTCCTCCCGTCTGCTGCTGTCTTAAGCTGCATCACAGTGCTCGGCCTGCATGCTCTGGCTGATGACATGGACTTCTAAAGAGGTTGTGTCTAGTTCTTTTTTGACATTCTAAAACTAATAGTATAGCTGGTTTTATTTTAATATAGTTAGAAAATCATGTAATTTTATTGTTAAATTGCTATTCTTGGGAACTTTTGAAAAATACACCTTCATTCACGAGCTCACTCGTTTCTGTTCTTCCCCACTGCAGCGAGGGTCTGGGTGAGGAAAGGGCAGCTAACCTTTCCCTGAGGAGAAATCTTTTTTCCCCTTCCCTGTCTGAAAACATTGGCCATGCCGACTGGCAGAAGGCAATGCAATGTGTTTGTCAGTATCTAGTGAACTTCTGAAGTGTTACCTTCTATTTCTACAGCTAATTCAGGCCCGCCTTTGGTGGCCAAAGGAGTAACGTAGTTCATGAGCTGTGGGCAAGATCACCAGGTGTGGATGTGAGTTCTAATTTAACCCCATTTATGGTTTTCAGTGGGGAAATGTGTCTTTATTACCAAAACAGAGCAGAAGCCACCTTGGCATGTGTGTTAACTACAGGGCTCAGATGAGCAGGTAGGAGAATCTTCCTTTGTCCTCCAGAAAGCTGTCAATGCTTGAGCACAAGGCCAGGAATTTCGCTAAGCAAAATCATGTTCTGAATTCCATTCCCGAAATAAGCACAGAAGAGACACACTACGAATAAAATGGTTCCTATCTTAAAAAGCACACTTCACAGTTGAAGTTATGACAGATATGGGCAGAAGCTGAAGGGTAAACAAGTGCTGGCCAGCTGGCCGTGGACTCTCCAAATGGTTTAGTAGCCTGCGAGTAACTCCGACAGCTCGGAAGGCAGCTTTCATGAGTCAGGGCCAAATGAGCGCCCGGGAGCCACTGTCTTCAGGGCTCGGCTTCACAGGCAGCGCGCAGAGGAGCCCATACCCCATCAAACACCCCAGCCTCACGCTCAGCGGCGGTTGGGGGGGGGGGTGCAGGCAGCCTGGGGTTAGCATCTAGGCAATGCCAGTCTCTCGTTAGGGCCCACTGCGTGTGTAGAGGTGGGTAAGCTTATTATCAGTCTTTAGTGAACTATTTTATCCTTTACTCCATTTCAGTAAAGGACACCACCATATCTCGTATGCCTACGATTTGCCAGTCTTTGTGCCAGTTGTCATGCTGGCACTGAAAAGAACAAAAACAGATGATGCTTATTTTATCCTTGCTATGTACCAGGCCAAATGTCAGGCAATGTGCACAACCGTTCATCAGAATGACCTGATGAAACCCTCAGAGTAGAGCGACGGTGCTAATCTTGTAGCTGGGCATTATAACGGGCATTACACTGTTACTGTGCCCTACTGTGATGGATGGGGACATTGAAGCACAGGCTGCTCGGTGACTCGCCTGTGGTCACCAGAGCTCACACTGCCAATGTGGCATTGGACTGTCCCCCGTCTCCTGTAAGCTGAGTAGTGCATCTTAACATGTTAGTGCAGCACCTAGGGGGCCGTTCACCCGCCATGCTGGGTGCAGATCTCCGAGGAGGGAGCGTCTGAAGTTCTCATATCTGACAGACTTTCAGGGGACATGAGTCCATCAGCTCCCAGATCATGTGACAAGAGTCGCCCTGCAGTTCACAAGTGTCACCCCATGAGAAGGACCCGGGCAGCTTCAAAAGATAGGTGTGTCGGGGTGACATCTATTTGGGGGATAAAAGTTTCTGGGGCTGAGTTATTTCTGAGGAATCTGACTGGTTTAGTGTACCAGTGTAGTAGAATTCACGGCAATAATTCAAGTCTAGCATTTTAAAGAATAGAATGAAATGGTATTGCACTAGCAGGAAGATCCTTACTCTGTGACACCTCATACATCACGATCATGTGTTTATGTGCTGAGTTCATGGTTGGAAATGCAGCCAGGTGGGCTCAAGTTAACAAGAAATCGAATGCCATTTTTAATACTAAAGGAAAAGATTCTTTTCCTCTTCCCCTACTTTCTCCTCCCATCCACCTATGTCACCTTTCTCTTAAAAAGATTTGAGTGAGATTAACGGTATCAACTCTCTATTAAAATATTTTTGTCTGTAAGAAGCTACCATCTCTGCAGGCCTGGCTGTTTCACTCTACAAAGGAGTATGTGCTGCACAGGTCTCTGAAGAGGGCTCTTGGGACCTGAGATAAGGATTATGTCAACGTTCTGTGAAGTCGGTTCAGTGAAGGTGTCCTGGGGGGATGACATGCGAGCCATGTGTCCCATAGGGATCTGGCAAGTTAACGAAGCGGGGAAGCCATTCCAAGGAGAGGCCTTTCTCCCACTGTGGGCAAGGGTAAGGCACGGTTCGGGGTTCACCTGTGTGGCCAGGAGATGAGACTATCCTGAGAGTCCGTGAGGCGAAGCTGTCTCTTGGCAATGACCAAGGAAGAAGAGAGGTCGGAGAGGAAGCATTGAGCCTCTGGCCACTGTTTCCAAAGAGGAGCGCAGAGATGAGGAAGAGAGAGAGCAGGGAAGGAAGAGGAGGGGGAGGAGGAAGAGGAGGAGGAAGAGGACGAAGAAAGTCGGACTAAGGATCAGAGCTGGCAGGGCAAGATGGAGGGGACAGGATGGGAAGAAGTCTGATAAGGCATCAAAACTCAGAGAAGAGGATTCAAGATTTTATTGCCATATGTGGGTAGCTTTTGGTTAAGACGATCTGTGATTTACGTCAAAATGACTAAAAGTGTATGAAATTCTCTACACACAAAAATGATTAAGATTTGAAGAGATGAAAATGCTTATTATCCTCATTTGCTTATTGTGTGTTGTATATATGTATGGAGTTACCATAATGTACCTCATAAAGCTGCACAAATATTACATCATAATTAACAACCCCCCCAATCATGTTTGCAGAAAGAAGCAAGTAGTTGTACCTGTGGTGAAGAATATACGAGATTGGCTGACCTGACACCAGAGAGTTCTGTGGTTCGTGTCCAAGCAGACGGGTCTCCTGACAGGCTGGCTCAGGAGAGGCCCTCGCAGGGTGGGGTAATGGGGAGTGAGATTAGCTGGGGCCTCACAGTAGTCTGCATCCTACTCTAGGCCAAGAGCTTCTTTTTGTTTGATTCCCTTATCATTCTCAGAGGTTTATTCGAGAGAAGTAGCAGATTTTTTTCTTTTTTAAAGATGATTCTGGGCTTCAACCAGAGTGCAGCATGACTACTGCCTGGAACCAGGTGATGGACTGTGTGGCTGTGGGCTGAGCCAGCAAAGAGGGTTCCCCGAGAGGAGCTCCCCGTGTTCACTAGACACGGGCTGAGAGAGCAGCTCTGAGAACAGCAGTTAGGTTCCAGTTTGGGCAACGAGACCATAAACATCTTCCAGCCCGGAAGCAAGTGAGATGCAGAGAGAAGCAGGATGCACAGAGGTGTCCACAAGATGGCGTCTTGTGCATCAGGGGATCTCAGGCCTGGAGGAGGTGGGTCGTACCACACGGGCCAAGAAACGATGACGAAGCAAGCGCGCGCCACCCTACCAGAACAACGCTGCCACTTTTGGCAGGCATCAAGAAAAGTGGGCGAGGGCTGGAGGGTTAGCTCAGTGGTTCCAGCGCCTGCCTCGCAAGCTCAAGGACCTGAGTTCGATCCCCGGTAACCACATAGAATGCTGGGCGTGGAGACTCACGCCCACCAACAATCAACACCGCATACCACAATGCCGGGCGTGGTGGCTCACGCCTGTAATCCCAGTACTGGGGAGGCAGAGACAGGAGGATTGCTGAGTTCGCGGCAGCTTGCCTGGGCACCATAGTGAGCTCAG
>PVIC010008912.1:0-46945 GCA_004025085.1 Thryonomys swinderianus | reverse complement strand
CCTCATGAGGAGAAATCTTTGAGCAACATATAAAGTTGGTAAGGGTGCATAGCTGTACAGATAACAAGAAGAACATTCTAGAGAAGAACTTGAGGCAGGAATGTGGATGGTATATTAGTGACACAAAGAGTTTGAGGGAAGGGCTCTACCACAGCACCCTGACAATGGTAGGTAACTATGCAGGTAATGAAGGAAAAGCTCTGTCATGTGATCTCCCAGGTACCTGGGAAAATGGGGGCTCTCAGTTAGTTGACCAGGCTGGGCTGAAACTTATGATTCTTCTCCCCAAGCCTCCCAGACTTCTGGAATTCCAGGTGTGCTCCATCATTCCCAGCTCTCTCTCCCCTTTACTTTGTATGAGACAACTTTGAAGCAATTTCTCACTCAGTCGGAGCTCCAGCGAGGGATGGTACTTTCCACTCTGACTCTTCCTATGTGCTATGAATGCTTGGGTCCTTCTGAAACTCCTATGTGGCAACCTAATCCCCGAGGAGGTGGTTAAGAGTTGGAGCCTTAGGGCAGCAGTAGACCATGACAGTGGAGCCTTCATTGAGGGAGCTTGTGTGCCTTTTTCATGTGAGGACCCACAGAGAAGGTCCCATTTGTGAGGAATGGGTTCCTATCAGACACTGAATCTGCAGGTGCCCTCCAGCCTCCAGAGCAGAGAGACAGACAGACAGACAGACAGACAGACAGACAGACAGACTGACTTCTTCATAAGTTACCTAGTCTGAGCTATCTTGTAACAGGAACCAGAAAAGCCTGACAGCTGCCTCTTTCTCTGAGAGGATAGAGGCTCAGGCTTGAAGCTACTTCCTTTCAAGACAGAATTGGCTGGGCCGGAGGGTTAGCTCAGTGGTTCCGGCGCCTGCCTCACAAGCACAAGGTCCTGAGTTCGATCCCCGTTAACCACATAGAAAGCTGGGCCTGGAGACATGCCCACCAACAATCAACACCGCATACCACAATGCCGGACGTGGTGGCTCATGCCTGTCATCCCAGCACTCGGGAGGCAGAGACAGGAGGATTGCTGAGTTCGTGGTGGCTTGCCTGGGCACCATAGTGAGCTCAGAGCCAGCCTGAACTACAAAGCAAGACCCTGTCTCAAAAGCAAAAAAAAAAAAAAAAAAAAAAAGAATTGGCTTGTCTGCAACAGATCACACTGCCTTCCAAATTGCCTGTCACTTCAACCCTTTGATTTGTCATTGTCCCATGGAACTAGGGACATGCGGACACAACAGGAGCTTGGCATGTCTAGAACTGACCCCACCACGGAAGAGCAGTAGGGGACAAGCTTAATGAGCCCTCTTCACATCCAGATTTCCCCAGCACTGGCTCTGGCCCGCCTTTCCAATCTCACTCTCGGGTTTAGTCTTCTGAGAGGTCTTCCCCCTGTTCCTTCTCAGTCCCATTTCCGTTGTTCCTTATGACCTACCTGCCCTCCTCCAGCCTAGGGTTGTTGGGACAGCTTGTTGACTGCAGCCTTTTCCTGTGTTCTCACTTCATTCCCCACATCAGAGCCAAGACGTACATATATACATACATACATACATACATACATATATATATATATATTTATTTATTTATTTTATGAACCACTCACAATCTCACTAGTCTGAGAAAACTATTAGTAAAGTTTTATATATGTTGCCTTCTTGTTTTTCAGCATACAGATCAATCAAATTTTACCTTATGTAGATCATTTTGTAACTAAGAGGTTAAACTGGATCTTGAAAAATTAAATTTTTTATGGTTAGTAGTGCTTGAATAATAAATTGCACTCATGCGTAGAAAAATTGGATGTACCTTCAGACCATCATGCTAAGTGAAATAAACTAGACACATGAGCTTCAGTGGAGCATGGTTTCTCTTTAAATAATTTAAAGTGCAAGATAAAAAGTAGATGATAGGAATCAGAGCGACAGATCTTTTACAAATGAGAAAAGGATATGCAGATGGGAGGGAGGGAGAGGAAAAAGAAAAGGAAGTTAAAGAATTAAGATATGTTATAAACACATCTCAACTCCTGGGATGAAAGTAATTGTTATGCATGGAACAATATACAATAATAATAATTATTAAATATGTTTTATTTTTTGGTATACTAGGGATTGAATTTAGGGCCTTTTCCCTGGGGGCAGGGGGAATACAATTTCCAAAGATAAGCTATTTTCTCCAGCTTTCTCATGTTGGAAGCAAAGACTTTCAACCCCAGTCCTGGTGCAAAGATTTCAAAAAAACCAGTTTTGATTTTGTTTGTTTTTTTGTTGTTGGTTTTGGTTTTCTTTTTCTTTTTCTTTTTCTTTTCAGGCAGGGTCTTGCTTTGTAGTTCGGCTGGCCCTGAGCTCATTATGTAGCTCAGGCAAGCCTCGAACTCAGCAATCCTACTGTCTCTGCCTCCCGAGTGCTGGGACCACAGGCGTGAGTCACCACGCCCAGCACTGCATGTGGTTACCGGGGATCGAACTCAGGACCTTGCACTTGTGAGGCAGGCGCTGGAACCACTGAGCTAAATCTCCGGCCCAGTAGAAGACATTTTTTTTTTGAGACAGGGTCTTGCTTTGTAGTTCAGGCTGGCTCTGAGCTCACTCTGAGCTCACTATGTAGCCTAGGCAAGCCTCGAACTCAGCAATCCTCCTGTCTCTGCCTCCCGAGTGCTGGGATAACAGGCGTGAGCCACCATGCCCGGCACTTGTTGTTTTTTGAGACAAGGTCTGACTATGTAGTACAGGTTAGGTAGTTCCCTAAGGCTAAAATCCAGAAAGATCAAAATTGCAAAAGTATATATCCAAAAACAAATAATTTTAAAATTCTTTAAAAGATACTTAAATTTCTAAAAGAGGATTTGAGAAACATAAAAACACAATAGAATACTTTGTAGTCCACTTCACACAATGAATTAACTAAGAATAACACATGACTGGATAAAGAAGATGTGTTTTTTAAAATGGAGTATTACTCTGCCATAAACAATGATGAGATTGAATCATTTATACTCAAATGGTCGTACCTTCAGGACATACTCATAAGTGAAATAAATAGGTGACAGATGTGTAAATATCATATATTTTCTCTGATATGAGAAACTGAAGTTATAAATGTGTTGTAGAATGCATGATTGATATTGTGAGATAGTAAATATTCAAAGGGTAATGGGGTTTAGGGTAAATAATGAAGAAAGAAAAAAATTGATGCTTAAAAAAGGAAACAAAGCTTGTGCATATAGGGGTGGAGGGAGGTAGGGTGGGGAGGGGAGGGGGAAAATGGGAATTAAGTTGTGTCTTATACTGGTACAAATTCTCAATGTGGGGTATAATTGTGAGGTGTATATATAATGTACCAATAAAATGTACCAATAAAAAATAATAGTAACATACATTTGTTTGCAACAATAAAGACATTCAAGTATACAGATAACAGTAGCACTAGTATGCAGATGGAGCATACTCATGAAGAGCTAGATTAAGAAGTAAAATGTGTAAGTGCACACATCCATGGCTGGAGATTGTGCACACACAGCCTTCTCACTCCAGGCATCCAAGGAAGTGGCCCAAACCACAGTAGCTCACTACCACAAATGACATAGCTCAAAGAGGTGAGGTCTTGAGAAATTTTATCCACCACAAATGCATTCACTAAAGAGGCTTCAACACACACACACACACACGGAGCTTACACACAAAGCCAAAGTTGTCATAATGCACTTTTGAAGAGTTAAATTTTCAAAAAATGCATAAAATAAATCAGAAATCTCTAAATGCCTTTACACTAAATTTTCAGTCTTGGAAATAATGCAGACATGAAACAAACAACAGGACAAGCTGTATTAAAAAAAACTCAAAAGAAATAAAGGGATGGGAAGAAAATTTGACACATGACATGTAAAAACCAACTGACTTTCACCATCGCTGACCACATTTTGAAGTCTTGCATCACAATGAATAGCTGTTTGCTTTCTTTCAAGGCATGGCTTTCCTCACAGAATACATTCACACTTGTTTTCTTCCTTGCCTTGCTCTTTGAAATTCTTCTATGACTCACTACACACAGACGCGAATACTCCTCATCTGCGTTCTGTCTTCTGTTTTGTGCTTTGTGTGGCTTTGGGAACATAGAAGCCCATTCTGCATACACTTGCATGCTGCTGATCCGATAGCAAGGCCCACAGGAAAAACGAAAGAAAGAAGGAAAGGAGGAAGGGAAGGAGGCAAGGAGGAGTGAAGGAAGGAAGGTGCCTGAAAACACTGAGTCTTCTCATCCTACTGTGTATATAAGTTTCAAGCAAGTCAGTAACTTTGTTGGTTTCTTAGTAAATGTGGCTTTAATTCCTTAAAAGCTCCCAGAATTTCATCAGCTGGAAGGAATGAAGATGCAGACAAATGCTGCATATTTAAAGTGGTGCTTTTACCATCGCCATATTGTGTGGCCGATCCACTCATCTGCCAAATGCACCTGGCTGAATGGAGAAGCAAACTTTAACAGCAACACCTTGAAATTCACTTTTAGAAACAGTGATCGTTTCTCAAATCTGCCCTTCTGTTTGGGGCATTCAGTTGAACTCCTTTTCCTTTTGCAAAGGTTATCTAATCTTCAAATAATTATTTACTGAGCACTTTGGTTTCTCCAGTAATTACCTCACAAACAAGAGGATAAGTTGTACAAATGTTGAAACTAACAGGGCCAAATATATTTGCTATGAAAAGGGCAGCAGAAACAAAGACAAGGGATGTGGCTCAGGGTAGTGCTCTTGCCTAGCATGCCTAAGGCTCTGGGTTCAATCCCTACTTCACCAAGCAAAACAAAATGCCAGTGCCAATGCCAATGCCAATGCCAATGGCACTAGGTTTGAAAACTAAAAAGCCGTTGACCTTGTCCCAAGCCTTCAGCTTTCTAGTCTTCTGATAATAGCTTTCTCCTCCACCCCTCACTGAGAAGTACAGTTTTCGGGATTTCAGCATTCAGGATTTCAGCCTTGCCAGGTTTCACTCATTGGATATTAGGCTTTAGAGATCTTGGTATTTGACACAGAAGCACTGACTCACTTTGTTGAAACCGGTGCTGCTTTAAAGGACCTGTTGGGGTTTTATTTTTAATTTTTATTTTTTGCTGAACCAGGAATTAAACTCAGAATGTTGCACTTGCCAGACAAATGGTGGCACCATTGTGCTACACCCCCACCCCATAAGGGACCTGTTATTATCTGAGGGGTCAGTCACCTTCTGACCCTGCATTCCTAGTCATGCTATTTCTTTCCCCCACAATTTTCTTGGCTGTTACTCTTGTTTAATTTTCTATACAGACTCTAGTATTGTTGCATAAAGTTGTACAAGAAAAATACAATTGCTACCTTGGTTGTAATTATATTAAATTAATGAATTAATTTTGATGAAAGCTACTATCTTTACAATGTTTACAATACCTCTTCAATTGAGTTCTTGGCATTCCTATATTTTTCTAAGTCTTGTTTAATGTCTTTCAGTAAAGTTTTCTCCTTATAGGTCCTGCACATTTTGAAATATTTAACATATAGTTTGTTTAATGTACACTTACATTTGTTGCAATAATGAATAGATTTTGTTCCATTTTAGTTTCTAACTTGGTTATCATTGGATTAATGTTAGAAAGATGCTAATTTTTGGTAAAATTATCTGTACCTGCCTTAGCAAAAACATTTCTTAGTTAGTACTTTTACTTTTCTAAGTTATGGTCATAGAATTCACAATAATGATAAACTGTTGTGTATACTGTTTGTCCTTGAACTGGTCCTATTACAACACACTGTCCCTAGCATTTGTAACAGGGCCTCTAGTGATTCACGGTTCAGTTCAGTGTTTACTACTGACTCCAAAACTTTGCTGTGTCATAATGAGAAATAAAGCTTTAATTCTTCCCTTGCCACTACTTGTTATTTTAATCAGGAATGGAAGTTGAATTTTATTAAATGATTTTTTCTTGCAGAATTTGTAATGATTACCATCTATTCCATCATATGGAAGTTTCAAAATTTTCCTAAGTCCCTTAGGTAACTGGACATTTATGTTATTTCTGCTTTCTATTACCATAGATGGTGCTGAAAATTGATATATTTTTAAAAATAAATGTGCATCTATCACTTAAAAGTATAATTATGGACCTACAACACTAAAATTACTGGGTAACAAATATAGGATTACAAAAATAGGGCTGGAGATTTAGCTCAGTGGTTCTGGTGCCTGCCTGTCAAGTGCAAGGTCCCTGGTTCAATCCCTAGTAACCACATACAACAATACTAAGTGTAGTGTTTCACACCCACCAGTAATCAGTACCACATGCCACAATACTGGATGTGGTAGTTCATGCCTGTCATCCCAGCACTCGGGAGGCAAAGGCCTGAGAATTGCTGAGTTCGAGGCTTGCCTGGGCTCCATCATGAGCTCAGCGTCAGCCTGAACTACAAAGCGAGACCCTGTCTCAAAACACACACACACACACACACACACACACACACACACAGACAAGTATATATGTACATTATATATATATATATAAATATATATATATACCTTCATACACACACACACACACACACACACACACATATATAACGTTTAAAAAGTTTTTTCCACATGCCAGTGCCACCTTCACAACCAGGAAATATTGGAATTTAACTGGATTTTTAAAAAATGTATTAAATATTTCTTTTTTGTTTACACTTTTTCCTTTAAATTTATTGGTACATTTTAGGTATACACTATGAGCCCACCCATCATTGGGAATCTGTACCTGTACATGGCTTTCCCACTCACCTACTCTCCCTTCACCCACCCACACACACCTCTCCCTACTTCCACAAACTTTGCTTCCATTTTTTCCTTCTCTTCTCATATTTTCCTTCCTTTTGGACCTTTACTTCCTATTTTACATGATCTGTTACACATTGTGCTCCTCATCTACTCTTGCCATTTCTCACACCAGAGAAGCTATTCGGTGTTCACACACGTGTGTCCCATCTATCTCACTTAAGAGTATGGCCTTTAGTTTACATGTTAATAATGCTTATATTTCCACATTTGTTCTTTTTTCTTTTCTTTTCTTTTCTGTCAGTGATCTTGTGGTTTAATTCTGCTGCTGCCATCGCAGCACTTTCCTTACAGAATTTCATATATTCCTCACACATGAAGGAGCACATATTTATACTGTTTGCCTTTTATTATTGCTTATCTTTTGCTGTTCATTATTTTCATGATTGATTGCTTTGTTTATCCCTATTTTTATGTCTATTTGAAGCAAAGAACTTGCTACCCACTCAACCAAGAATCAGAAAGATGTGTCACAGATCTTTTCTTAGTTTTTGTGGCATTACAGTTAGAGAAAAGAGCAAATCTAGAAGGGTCCATAGGTGCATCAGCGCCATGAGTGAGATGGGTTCACAGCACTCTCACAGCTCATGGCGTGTGCCAAAGCTGCGTGGTATAATGTCTTCTCTGTTTTCCTACCTGGTGACATGAATTTGCAGTCTAGATGCAGAAGGAGGCAGTGGCATTCCTCTTTTAGCTAGAAATGGTCTGTCATTTTCATCATCACTCTTTAGTTCTGGTAGAACATCTCCAAGGTTTTCATTCTTTTTTTCAATGAATATCAAATCCTCTCTGGACTTTGAAGGGAGTGGAGAATCAGTCGCTGCCCTCACTTTATGATCTCTACAGTTCAGAGGTGAGGACAGAAGCTAATAGTTATGTATTAAATGTGGTAGAGAGCATTTATTCACTTATCTACTCAAAACAATATATAGCTACAAATTCACATATGTTGTGTTGTTAGGATAGATTATGATAAGGGATAGAATCTTAGCTAACATAATGAGGTGAAATTTTAAAAAGAAACAGAATCATACACATTGGAAAAGATACATTATGAAGACATATCATCATGAATTATATTATTGCTTAGTTCAAAATAATTAGAAATATTTTTGGAAAGGCAGGTGGATTCAAGTTAATTTAACAAAAACTAGAAACTTTCTTAAGGATTAGCAATAACTGGTTAGTATGTTATAAGCCTTGGAGAGTTGTAGGCAAGAAGGTAACACGCTTTGTTTTATATTTTACAAAGATCACTAGGCAATAAACTATAAAGAGTACTAGAGGAAATAATGAGGCCAGTTTAAGAAGTTGTAAACATAACTAATTTAATTCAAAGTGTGATCAAAATACACAGTGAATGTTTAAATTAAAATAAATATATTAGAGTAAATGATAAACTGTCACGAACCCCCTCAGAGTTCCCCTTAGTTCAAATACACTTATCCCATCTTTCTTGTCACTCTCTGAAGCAGTTCTGGGTGTCTCTTTGTGAATGTCTTTAGAAGGTGTGATAAGACAGACATACAGAGGGACTGGAGATTTAGCTCAGTGGTTTGGGTGCCTGACTAGCAAGCACAAGGTCCCTGGTTCCATCCCGGTGACCACATACAATGCTGAGCATGGTGACTCACGCCCACCAGCAATCAGTACCACACACCACAGTGCCGTGCCGGGCATGGTGGCTCACGCCTGTCATTCCAGCACTCAGGAGGCAGAGGCAGGAGAACTGCTGAGTTCCAGGCTTGCCTGGGCTACATAGTGAGCTCAGAGCCAGCGTGAATTACAAAGCAAGACCCTGTCTCAAAAAAAAAAAAAAAAAGACGTACAGAGGATGCTATTGCCAAGAGCCGCCCACAGAAAGGCAGGCCGTAAAAACGTGACAGTGTGTCTTCAACCATCTTTTCCATCAGATCTGGTACAACATGACTTCTAGTCCTTCCGGAAAATCAAAACTGTCATGAAATGTAGAAGTTTTGAATCAGTTTGAGCCCTTGTGAAAGCCAGGATAACAAAAGACACTCACAAAGGAGGGCTTACAACAATCAAAGATACTTAAAAAAGACGACTTTCAGAACTGCTTCAGAAGTGGCAAAAATGATGGAATAAATGTATTCTAAACAAGGGAGAGGATTTGAGTGCATTAATGACAACTTGTCTTTTTTTTAATTGAATTCTTTATTGGTACAATTTATATACATCTCAAAATCACATATAACATTGGGAAATTTGTACCAGTATATGCCACAAGTTAATTCTCATTTTTACCCATATCCCCACCCACTCCCCCCTCCCCCCCATACGACAACATGTCTTTTACTGCAGTAATTTCTTAAAGATTTAAACATTCACCATACCATAGTTGTGATCCTATCTTGTACGTATGAGAACTAAGAGGGGGAGCCTTGGGGATAAAGTGCAGAAGATGGAGGCAAAGCCAACTGATTGGGCATCTGGAGCTGAGGAGGAGAGTGAGGAAGTAGCGAGGACTCTAGGTGTACTGGCTTCCCAGGTGTGTGTGGCAATGTACCACCAACTGGTAGCCGTATTCACCAGCTTGGGCTTTCATAATAGAATACTATATAGGTCATGTAACTTCGACCGCAACCCTATTTTCTGTTATGGAAACCAGAAGTCTGTGGTGAAGGTACCTGAAAATTCGGTGCCTGGTGACCTTTACTTTCCTTAAAAGAAAAAATGAGCATTAAATTTACTGGTACAAATTTCCAATATCAAGTGTGATCATGACATGATGTGCATATACAATTCACCAATAAAGATAATTAAAAAAAAGACCACCACAGACATCGTTCTTACTGCATTGAGACTCTCTTCTTATGACCTCATTTAGCTCTAATTACCTACCTTGAAAATTTGTCTCCATATATAGTGGCACTGGGAGCTATGGCCAGAGTGTATGCATGTGGCAGGCAGTTCGTACATAACAGTGGCTTGGGTTTGAGGGATGCATAGTCTCCCTGTTCTGGCAGCTGGTCTGAAATCAAGGCCAGTTTCTCCTGGAGCTGAGTGAGAATCTGTGTCATGCTTCTCCCCATGTTGTGTTTGGGGCCTGCTATAGACCTCAAAGCCTCAGAGATGATAGGAGGTGGGGCTTTTAGAAGGTTGGGTCACGACGTGCTATATTCATGAGTGTGTTCTTCTCCTGGTTACTCCATGGCTAAGTGCATTGTTAGGAGGTGAGGTCCGGTTAGAAGAAAGGGTCACTGGGGCTCTGACCTGGAATGTGTAGCTCCCTCCCAGGCTCTTCCCTTCTCTCCCTGGTTCTTGTGCTACATCTCTCCACCATGCTGTTAGACCGAGAACTATAACCATGAGCCTAGATCAGCCTCTACTTTAAGTTACAGGTGTCAGGTGTTGTGTCTTGGCGATGGAAAAGTGACTGAAACACACCGCATGATTCATAAGTTCTAAGTTCTGTACTGTTCTCAATAGTACAATGAAATCTCATGTCATCTGCCAAAGATAAGAATTGTTCTCTTAGGGGCTGGAATATAGCTCAGCAGCACAGTGCCTGCCTGGCCAGCAAGGGGCTGGGTATGATTCCCAGTCCAAAAAAAAAAAAAACTTCTGTACATATGCTGTATGCACTGTATGCTCTGGCTGCCCATTAATCACTTAGACTTAGCACAGTGACTGCTGTAGTGTCACAGTACAGATAGTTCAGTCCTGAATTAGCCTATTTTCTGTTGCTATTAACAAAATGCCGAGACTGAAAAAGTTACAAAGCGTTTTACAGAGGAGCTGTATCTTAAAGTCCTAAAGTAGAGGAGGGTGTCCAGCCAAAGCAAGAGGCGGGCTGCTAAAGGCCAGAGTAGGACAAGGATAGAGAGATGAACCTGGAACGCATCTCCCGCTTTGATCGGAGGCCTTTCTGCTGAGCAGTAGCCACTGAAGCTGCACTCCAGTGTGTTGATGGGAGGAGACAGGAAGTGGACTTTCACTGGTCTGGAGAGAGTGATGAGTGGGATGGGATGGGATCCTGAACACGGATGAAAACGTGAGCCTTGGAAAGGAGACATTCGCCACAACAGCCTGAGGAGAGCTCGAGCATAGCGAAAGACAGGGGACGATCTGCTAATGGGGTGATGAGGAGCATGCTATTCCATAGTGTCTGACTTCTAAATTGAGGACAGGCAAGCCAAGCAAGCACAAAGTGGGAAGTTAAGAGTTCAAGGAGCACGACAATCAGTGCTCCCAGAATGGAACTGGAAGGACACAAAGTGCTGAGCAGGAAGGACTGCCTAGGGGAGGTCGAAGGTCACGAATCTCCCAGATGGTGTGGTGCTCTCCAGCAGCATGGAGGTGTTAAGTACAGATAGCTGGCTTGATCTAGAGATTGCTGTTCAAGGGTAACCTAGGCAGCAGGAGGGAGTGACTTGGTGATGGAACTTGGGTCTGAGGGCACTGAGGAAGGCAGAGAAGGGAAATGTATTAGGGAGTTGGTCAGGGTTGCACTGAAAGTTTGAGACTAGGAATCTGTCTGGCATAAGGCTTGGCCCACAATAAGCTCACAAGAAATGTTAACCAGTCACACAGGGACCTTGATGGGGGGGGACTTAGTACCGTAATGGTGCACGAGGGGGAAAAGACAACACAAGTGGCCACGCCCAACCTAGACTGGGGCTCTGACCCCCGAACTCCAGCGACCCCTTTGCCTGCTCCCAGCATCCCTAGCTTGTCAAGGTACCTGATGCTGCTTACTGAGCTTGAGCTTCTGTAGGTTCCACCGAATGGCCACTGGTGGAATATGTAGAGCAAGGATGGAAGAATCCGTGAACCTCAAGACATAAAGGGTCCTCCTTCATTTACGCTTGTCCTGGTCCTGGTTTGAGCACTGTTCAATGCCCTAGCCTGAGTGACCAGAGGAAACAGGGTTCAGGTTTCCTGGACACCAGAAAGTATGGGAAACTGGTGCCAAGAAACAACCTATGCGCTGGTCTCATCAAACCTCTGCCCTGAGACTGGTACTGTGATCTACAGGCTCAAAGGCTGATCCTACAAACATGTTCCTAGAGCGCTAAGGAAGGTGTTCGTGCCAAACGAGGGAGCTGGAAAGGCTCCGGCGGAGGGTGCCCAGTGATCAACAGATCTTTGCTGATGCCTCTCATATGTCTGGCCTGAGTTGGACCTGGGAGCAAAGAGCATAAGACTAGACAGCATCTGCTCGATCATGCTTTCTCCCTCCATTCACACTTCCTTTCCCCCAGCGTGTCTCCATGGCTTGTTCTATCCTGCACAGACTGCTGCTGCCTACCTGGGACAAGCTCTCCAGTGGGCCTCTGTGGCTGTGTCTGCAACCTCCACCCTATGTGGCACCTGAGGCACCTTCTCACCCCTGGCACTAAGGAAACTGCCTTTCCAGGTTGGTGGGTCCCAATCAGCTCCGTGCTGAATCCTACAGGGCAGCCCTAGGGTAGGGTGTTGATTGTCCCAACTCAGGGGTTGCCCTGTTGACACCACCGAAAGGAATCGCATTAAAGAGGGGGCTCCCACGTCCACCGTGATGGTTCCAGGCCACTCCTAGTGTGAGGTCACTGGCCTGACACTGAGTCTCGACTCCTTGGCCCCTCTGTGCCTCTACTGCCCCATCCAAGAGGAAGCAAGCATGGCTTGGGCAGGGAGTGAGCAAAGAAGTACATGGCACAGTCATCAGATCATTGTGTCCCAAAAAAGGGTCCCAGGACATGCCCCAAAGTGGCTACTGTTCTGGGGCTGCTGAGGAGAGACACATACAGAAGGGTGGGAGGTCCCAAGAGCAAGACCTGCTCCTCCTGTAGATTTTCTCTCCCCCTTCGTCCTGGGGTCCGCTGGTCTTGGAATTCTGCTCCGCTCACACCCAAGAAACTGAGTGAAGACAAGGTGAGCTGGCTTGAGTTGGACACTGCGTACATAAAGCACATGATGCCAGCGGGAGGACGAAGGACAGAAAGCACTTGTCCTGACGAGTTTGGCTTGTGCACAATGCCTGCTGCTCACACGGCCTCTGGTGATGTACGTGTGCACCTAAGAGGCATTCGAGCCAGGAGCAAGCTCTCTGCTGTCTACTGCTTTAGAAGACACGAATCCCATTACGCGCGTCCCACCCTCGACCCCATCTCATCCTAGCCACGTCCCAAAGGCCTCCTCTCCACATACCTCACGCCAGGGCTAAGGCTTTGGTATACGAGTGGGAGGCGCACGGAAGTCCAGTCCTGACCACTGTAGCAGAGGTGACACCATCGGCAATGTCAGCCTACTCCTGTGGGGTGAGGCCTATCATGTGCTTTTTCCGTTACACGCCAGCAGAGACTGAGGTTTCCTTTGCCTTCTTCCACAAAGGGTCCATGACCTTACAAGAGACACAGACAAGTTCTAGCAGAGCCATGAAAGCCCCCTGCAGCCCGGCATAGTGTGGACAGCTCTGTTTGGGTGGTCTGACCAGCTGGCACAACCGTTCTTCTTCCGGGGAGTATGACCAGGAGTGAAAGCGCTATGGACAGGAGAGACAGCACTTGCACGCAGAGGGGCAGGCACGAAGGCTCACCTGCACGAATCATGGGTCGGAGAGCTGTTTGCCCCAATCAAGCTGCCCTCGGGAGCAAAGATGAGGCTGGCACACCTGAGCGACACAGAAGATCTGGGCATGTGGGCACATGGAAAGGCAGCAGAACCTGGCTTGTGCAAGTGTGGCATGATGTGACTAAGAATCCATAAGGAGCAGGTCCCCAACAGTCCATGGCACCTGTCAGCTAACTCAGTAGCATTCCTAGGATCTAAAAGTCACCCATAAATTCAGACAGAGCTGTGACTAAGGCAAATGTTTATTAAGCAACAAAGGTACAACTGTATCAGCTCCCAAACACCTTGCTGAGCTTCTAAATTCACAACGTTGGAGACCCATTCTACCCAGTTTCCCTGGGGCTATCTCTTTTTACTAGCATGCAAACCACTCCAGTAATTTTTCTTGGTTTAAAAATGGCTTTTGAACTTGAAAACACTGCGGGGCCCCTGCCCACGGGGGATAAGTGAAGCTCGGTGTGGCCAGCAGGGGAAGGCAGTTAGCAAAGTAGGTAATAGGCTGCTTCTGCAGCGCGATCTCAATAAACAGGCTACGCTTAATAAACGATGGAAAATACAATTTCTAGGGAAAAGGGAAAGATTTCCCTCCCCACCTTACACCAAGAGGCTCCCGGCCCGCCGGGCAGCCCCATGGGTCTCCCTGCACCCGCCTTCCCCTCACGGCCCCGGAGAAGGGCTCTCCTGGCGCTGCAGATTCTTCAAATCGTACTGTCCCAGCGGGATGAAGCGAATCCGTCCACACTCCTGGGCGTCCTGTCCGAGAAAAGAAGAGCAGGTGACTCCGGGCTGGAGCGCTCCTGGGGGGGGGGGCCCTTTCGCTTAGCTCCGCGAGGGGCTGAGAAGTGCTTGTTCGCCACCCGAGCCTGCAGCGAGAGGGCGGGCGGGGGCAGGGACACGGGCTCCTAGGGCTTCTCTCTCCTGGGACCAGCAGCAGCAGGCCTCAGCTTTCCCAAATCTGCCTTGAAGTTCCCGGGTCGGTGTCTACCTTCCGCCTCCTCCTCCTCTTCCTCCTCCTCCACCTCCATCTCCTCTTCCTCCTCTTCTTCCTCCTCCTCCTCCTCCTCCTCCTCCTCCTCCTCCACTTCCATCCCCTCCTCCTCCCCCCCTCCTCCTCCTCCACCTCCTCCTCCTCCTCCTCTTCCTCTTCCTCTTCTGCGCAGTCTCCGCAGCTGCTGACTCAGCCCTGGACTTGGGTGCTTCCATGCTGACCCTGACTTGCAGCTATTTGAGCATTTTAACAAGGGGACGGGAGGGTCCAGGCTAGGTTCGGGTGTGCGGACAGTGACAGGCAGAAAGACTGCTGCAGTACGTGGCTGTAGAGCTCTCTTCTGTCAGGGAAGCACGGGTCCCAGGGGCTCAGTTTAGACAAGAGGTAGTACTTGAACAAGAGGACTTCAAGGGGTGATGGAGAAGGTAGCAGGAACAGGAGGGGTCCAGGGTTCTGGGCAGTGAAACTCACAGGGAGAGCGGCCTCAGAGTGAGAGACCTGGTGCCCACGATGGCCTTCCCAGGGCCACTCTACTCCTTTGTGCCAATAAGCAGAGAACCTCCTGGCACTCTGCTATCTCAGCTTCTCCAGCTACCTGCTTTGTTTTTTGCCCATTCTGCCTCCCAGGGCCCATCAAAGGTGGTCAACCATCCTGCCTGTGTGGTTCAGCAATGGAACCACTGGACCCATTAGCTCTTCTGATGTCTTGCTGCACCTAGTTGCCCTAAAGGATCCACTTTTCTGGGGCCTGACTGGTGAAGAGGGTGTCTGTGTGTGTGTGTGTGTGTGTGTGTTGTGTGTTGTGTGTGAAAACAATTGTACTTTCAGGTATTTAAAGAGGCTAAGCTCTTATTTTCCTCTAGCTTGCTACTTATAGCTCTTTGTTTTGCTGGGACTGGGCAAGTGTGTGTGTGAGCGCACACACGCACTATTTTAGGATTTCTACTGCCAGAGTAACAACACCTTTTTAAGTGATGTTTCTCAGTCAGTTAACACGTGTGTGGTAGGCACCGACTGGCAGATTCCTGGGCACAAAGCCCTCTGTGTTACTGCCTTCTGGCCCGGCTTCCATCCTGGGAAAAGTGGCCACTGCAGGTCTCCAAGGCGTATCTATCCCACCTGATACAAGGTCACTGGAGTTGGACACAACCACACTCAACAGAGGGCCTTTAAGTGCCTCTTTTGGTCGGAGTTGTTTCTATTTTGAGGAAATATACCCAGATAAGGTTTTAAGTTTCCTAGTGGAATGGGGGCTGGGCTTGGGCAATGGGCTCAGCACTGAAATCACTGCCTCGCTCACTCTATTCACAGGGTTTTTTTTTTTTTTTGAAGTCTGGGTCTTGTTCAAGCTGGCCTTGAACTCACTATGTAGCCCAAGCTGGCCTCAAACTTAACGGTGACTCTCCTGCCTCAGCTTCCCAAGTGCTGGGACGACAGGCATGTGCCATCACACTCAGCCCATCAGGGAGCTCACTTTCAAGAGCAATTCACAGGTGAGATTCTGCTGAGCCCCTCTGTGAGGCATTGCTCTGTGATTTATTGAGGTCTTGAGTCTGGATTTCACACAGAGGGCTTCTTAGGGTGTGTGAGGAAAGGGAAGAGACTCGGAGTCTCTCCTGACCTGGCTGGAGGGCAGAACAGAAGGCGGTAAAGTACCTGAGACTCCTGGTCCTGAGATGGGACCTGGTCACTGGCGGACCAACAATCCAGTTCCAGGAAGACCTCCTGGGAGTCAGGTGAGTCGAGCCACACTTGTAAGAAGTCATCTCTACTGACGTCAGACAATGGGCTGATGGATGATGTGGCGAAGGCAGCAACTGGCTCAGACTGGCTTGTCGATGCGGCCACAGCCGAGCAGGGCTCCTGCTGCTCTGCAGGGCCAGTGCTGCAAGAGAAGAAACCGGTGCAGTGACGGGTCTCAGAGCACTGGCTCTCAATAGGTGCCTGAGGCATTCTGCTTTTGGCTTTTCATATGCAAGCATGGGCGCTGAGAGCGACCACCATTCCTCGTCTCACTGGTTTTATTTGTGCTTTTCTCTTTTGTGGTGGGGATTTTTAAAAATTTTTTTCCTCGCTTGTTGGTTTCCTTTGTGTTTTAGTATGCTCCTGCTTCTACCAAGCCTGTGCTTTCCGCGGCTGGTGCGGGCCGGCTCACTGCCTCAGAACCCCTGCGGGTACTGCTGACAGCAGAGAGCCCAAAGCCGATTTCCTACGTTCCAATCCCACGCTCTCCCTATGGACCAAAGCCAGGAGGATCTTGGGAACAATACAGATTTCAGGGGCCCATCCCAGACTCTTTTTAACACCTAGGTCAAATGGTTCTGAAAACACGGCACCCACTCTGCACCAGCCTCACTAAGTCTACAGTGAGGCCAGAGAGCTTTGAGAGACTGTGTCTGAGAACTAGCATTTGATATCGATTGTGCCCCAACTATGTGCTAACTATACGGTTCCCTAATTGCTGGGCACAGCCTTGTCTTTCCGGCACTTGAAGCCAATGACTTCATTAATGAGCAGACATGTGTACATGTCTGCATACATGCAAGACTCAGGCTTTATTGTCATGGCCATTTGTGGCAATGTGAAGAGTGTTTTGCTTCTATTAGCCCCACATCTATCATCACTGCTGCGGAGAGCCCTTCACCTCATCTAATGTCATCACTGGTTCTAGGGAGGTTAGACAAAGAACTTGAAAACCCAGGACCTAGTCAACTATGACCAGTCAAGAACTCCGCTATGGAAGCTGTGTGCCCAGAGGCTGGGCTTGGTGGGTTCAAGTCCAGTGTTTTCAAGTTTGCTTGCTAGCTCCTCAGCTTGGGAGCTTCCTTATCTAGTGGTATCCCCATAGGGGCTTCTCTGGTCCGGGCACGGATGCTTAGTCTGATGCTGTAAGTACAGGGAAAGAGGACTTGGTGGCCAACTGCTACCTCTAAGAAGGCTGTTGGCTCTCCATGGCCAGGTCAAGCAGCCGTGATGTCAGGCCTGGTGCCCAGTCATAAGAGGAAAGCAGCGATGCCAGCCCCTCCCTATTCTTTCGTTTCTTACCTGGAATTCCCATCTGTCGGCTTCTCAGAAGCTTTAACCTGATTGCTGCAAGAAGGTTGTTCCTCATCTTGTATGTGAACAGGAGAGACCTTGGGCTGGACCTGCACAGACATAACAGGGTCACTGTGGAGAGGCTGGCTCCCCACAATGGCGCCACTCCACTGCTGCAGATGCTCCTGTACCTGCTGTTGCTTCAGGTCCTTCTTCTGTTGCTGCTGTTCCTGAGGCATGTACATCTTTAGCATATGCGGCTTTACCTGTGTCTCCTTGTTCTGCCCCATCACTGGCTTCTTCACTTGCATCTGCAGCTTCTCCTGTTGCATGGTTGACTTGTCCTTCTGTTGGATCTTTGGATTTCCATCCTGATGCATCTTTAGCTCTTCACGCAGCTGGCTTTTTGGCTCTTCATGCTGCTGGCTTTTTGGCTCTTCACGCCGCTGGATTTTTGGTTCTTCATGCTGCTGGATTTTTGGCTCTTCATGATGGTGCATCTTTGGCTTTTCATGTTGCTGGATGTTTGGGCCTTCATGCTGGTTCATCTTTGGCTCTTCATGCTGCTGCATTTGCAGCTTCTCATGGTGCTCTACCTTTGCCTCTCCCTGTCGCTGCATTTGCAGCTCTTCCTGAGGCATTGTTATCTTCTGCATCGGAAGCTCCTCCTCCAGTCGCACCTGCTGCTTCACGTTTTGCACCTGTATCTCCTTCTCCCCTTGCTCCTGTGGGTGCAGCTTCTCCTCACACATCTCCATCGCCTCTTCCTGCAGCTGCGACTCCAGCTCTATCTGACTCATGTGCACCCCCTCCTCTTCCTGTACCAGAGCTCCCATCTTTGCCTCACACATGCGCATGCCCTCCTCTTGCCACATCTGCAGCTCCTCCTCCTCCTCTGCTGTCAGCGGCTCCAGCTTTGTCTCACACGACGACAGCTCCTCTCCTTCCTTCACTAGCGGTTCCAGCATCACGTTGTTCGGGCACTAAGGCAACAGAAACAAGACAGAAAAGACATCAAAGAGTCTCCCGGAAAGGCGTTCACCACTCCCACCAGTGCTACTCTTCTGCCCCTGAGCAACTGGCACTGCCTGCCTCTGCTTGCGGGATACTCACAGCTGCCACGCTCACACCTCAGTGCACAGAAACAAGTATATGCAGTGGGGCAGCATGTGTTTGGACTCTCCAGCCTCCTCGGCAAATGTACCGCAGGCTGTTGCGCAGCCAGAGTCACCTCCGGCGAGTCTAAGCCCCCACGCAGGTCATACGTCCTCTTCACCACCCAGTTCCAGGGACCCTTCATACCTGGGTGAAGATGTTGGAAGAGCTCTCAAGCCCTTCGGTGAACATGCCAAGCCGAGGTGAGGGGCAGAAGCGTTTGGTCTCCCTCCTGTCTGAGACTTTCCCACGCACTTGTTTCCTGGATGTTCTCGTCACACTCCAAGGGGCAGTGGTCTTAAAGATGGGCTGTGACATGGTTGGCTGCACCTGTCAGGATGCAGTATCACACAAAACTTACTGTCGGCCTGCCCCCACCATCAGGATGCCAGCCGCAATGAGCGTGGAGCAGGAAGGCCCACAGCAAGACCCTAGCAAACCTGGGGTATGTGAGCCCCTCTAGCTACTGCCAGGAGCAAAAGGGCCGAATGGCAAGGCCTTGCTGAAAGCTACGCTGGCTGACCCTAACTCCCTGAGAGATGCCAAGGTCTTTCCTTTCCCTCTGACATGAAAGATGAATCCTGCATTGTCACAAGCTGCTTCTTCATCATTTCCAGTGCAATCTGCTGGGTTCTGAGGTCAACCTGCTTCTAGTACTCTCTCCTAGCTGCTCCCTTAGCCTGGAGTCAGGGAGAAGCCAGTGAGGAGGCTGTGTGGAGATCATTCAAGAACCAGAGAGTGGGGCCTCAAATGACCCAAGACAGAGGACTTCTAAAGGAAGGGACATGTTTGAAAACATAAAGAATGTGGATCTGACTTCATAGCTGACTGGCTGAGGTGGACAGGAAAGAGATTCTTGGAAAAGAATGGTCAAGGATATAGGCAGGGCCTGGAAATAACTTCTAATTGCCCTGAACTGCACTAGGCGCTCTGTAGGCAACAACAGAGAGCCACAGTCATAAGCCACAAAGAATGTACAGTGCTAATAATGGGGGGAAACCACACACACACACACACGCAAATTCTAGAGACTGAAGTTAAAGACTGTGAAAGTACACCATGGTCCTTCACTGCATTTTAGCCTTTTGTGATTAATGTAAATATATAGCAAAGGAGAGATGAGAGGGAGAGGGAAAGCGAGGGGAAGAGGAGAGTGACAGAGAAAGAGGGAGGGAGAGAGACAATATGTGATCATATGAGTTTTTCTTATTTGGATTAAAATTATGTTTTTAACAGCATAAATCATAATAGTTAAGGATTGGAAGCAGCTTATATTATGCCTATTAACAGATGTGTGGATAAAGACACGTGGTGTCTACACACAGTGCAGCACTCACTATTCTGCCATAAAGATAACTGAGTGACCTATAGGAGCACAAATGAACCTTTAAAACTAAGTGAAATAAATAAGACAGAAGCTTAAATAGTGCATGATTTCTCTTACATGAGAAACCCAAGCATAAATAGTTTAAGAGGCAAATTAAACATAGAAGATAGGAACTTAATTGATAAAACTTTGTGAAGACTGGAAAGGAATCTGGATGGGAGGAGACAAGAGGGAAGGAAAGAGAAATAGAGATAAAAAGGATGAAGACACCATATGTATACGCACCAATTCCTTGTGATGGATGTAATTATTATGTATTGCAAACATACCGAAGTAAAACATTTGAAAATGATCCACTTGCCTTTCCCTTTCTTTTTCTATATACTGTACATCTCATCCCATATGAAAGCGAGCATTGATAAGAGCATCTCTTTCTCCCCCTCCCTCTCTCCTTCCCTCCCTCCCTCTCTCTCCTTCTCTCTGTCTCTGTCTCTGTCTCTGTCTCTGTCTCTCTCTCTCTCTCTCTCCCTCTCTCTCTCTCTCTCTGTCTCGGTTTGAAGATGTCTGAAAGGGGTTGGCTCCATAGCTTCTAGTCTCAGCCCTAGTGTGCTCTTCGCTGTCATGAGCGTGATGACACTCCAAATGGTGGAAGAAGCTGTCCTGTACTCTATTTTTCTCTTCTCCAGCGTCTTTTAACTACTGACCACACAATAGTTCTATCCCCTTCTCTCAGCCTGATATACCTTCCAGATACATCCCAGGTGCCAAGAAGGAAGCCCAATAACACTATTTTACACACTGGCAGATGACATTCATTCCTGGTTATTTTGGCAATTTTAAATAAAGGCTACACTGCAAGTTTAATTACAAACTAATCTAAAAGAAACTTGTGAGTGCTGAAGGGGACACAACACCTTCTGAGCATAGTAAGGTCATAGATAAGGACAGAATGGATTCTCACGGAGACAGTCTTTTAAGTAGTTCAAGAAACTTCCATAGCAGTGCACAATCCAAAGCAAGTAGATCTTTTCATGAGGGAGAAACTGCTGGGCATGGTGGCATTAGCCTGGATTCCTAGATACTTGAGAGACTCATGACAAGTTCAAGGCCAGCCTGAGCCAATTAGTAAGACTTAGAAAAAAATAAAAGGACTGTGGATGTAGCTCAGGGATCCTTGGGTTCAAACCTTAGCGTCCCGTACACAAACACACACACACACACACACACACACACACACACATGCACGCACACACACAAACACAGAAGGAGAAACTGAGGATGAGGAATTTGTCAAGATCAAACTGCTGGGGCCAAACTCAAACAAAAGTCTCCAAGCCCTCAGTTCTCTTTCCTCAAATGAAGTTGCTTTGGGATTAGGGATGGAGTGACACATGTCTGGCTGAGTAATCAACACACACAGTGCCACGAAGCTGACCATAAACTCCCTTTCCTTGGCAGTCCTAACATGAAAATGGCTGTCCACTGTGTGACTGTGTACTCAGTTTTTAGGGCTACAGGACAAGTACAGTAGTTAACCCAACTGTCTGGATTAGGCTTTAGGCCATGCACTGAACTGTTCTGTGTTTTAGCCTGGCACGAACTCCTTGGGCCAGCCTAGCTTGTGGTGTGTGTATGTTAGAGGGACTGGCATGGATGAATAGGGAAACTGTCTTCCTTTCAGGTGCTTCCCAGCCCCTCATAGAAGATGAGGAGGAAGGTCCTAAAAATCCAGCCTTTTCAAAGCAGCTGAGCTTCCTATTTGGGCCAAACTTTCAGTGAAGAAGAGAACAAGGTTTGGTCTCACTTAGAAAACCTCTAAGCTTCCTCTTCGCACAGGCCCACTGTGTTCTCAGCTATATGTGAAAATGCATTACACCAGAAATAGTGATACAAGTTTTCAAAATAAAGAGCAGGTTTTCTGCAAAGAAAACTGGGCAAACAAAGGACATTTCAAGACTCGGCAAGGCTGGAGGTTCATATGCATTTGTGCAGCAAGACTGCAGAAGTACCTGAGAACTGATGTTACTGGCCACATCAGAGAAAAAGGGGTCCTCCTGCACCACTGGCACCAACAGTTCCCGGGACGTTACTGGCTCCATCAGGACGTCCTGTGCTACAGACTCCTCACACTCCAGGAATTCCTCCACTTCGAATTCTATGTCATTCGGTTCCTGGCACCTCCTCGGATCCATGCTGCATTCCAACGCAAAGGCGTGACAAGTTGTAGCTGAGAAAGAAATCATAATGGAGTTCATAACTCATCAGCAGAAGTTCCACAGAAGCCTGGCACTGTGGTATGTGGTGTTGATGGCTGGTGGACGTGAGTCTCCACGCCCAGCATTGTATGTGGTTACCGGGGATCAAACTCAGGACCTTGCGCTTGCGAGGCAGGTGCCAGAACCACTGAGCTAACCCTCCGGCCCCCAATATTATTAAAAAGATGCATAGTAAGACAGTTCAGCTGTATTTGCAATTAAGAACAAAATTGCCAGATGCCAGGAAGCATTCAGAGCAGTATTTCAAAAGTCATTCATATTTGAAAACAAAGTGAAAGGAAAGCCAATTTGAATTTGCCTCTGCCCACCTCCCAGCTTATGCTGGTACCTGAGCCCACTCCCAGGTGTTAGTGTAGCTTCATTCTAAAAATCATTTGTCTCGGTGGCACCATCGGACTGACTGAACCAAATCAAACCTACTCATTGGCCACAACTGAACAACAGGGATCTCCGGAATATGGGCCCATGGAGGTCTGTGAAGTGCTCAGGGGTTGCTGCGACATGACTGACATGACTGTGATTTAAACATCTGAACAGCACTGTAAAAAATGTTACAAGTTGCAGTCATTTTGGAAAACAGTTTGACAATTTCTTTAAAAAGTTAAATATACCCTTCCTGTGACCCAGTAGTCTTATGGACAGGAATCCCAAGTGAAATAAAAACATACTGACATAAAAACTATACACTAATGCCTATAGTGACTTTATTCATAATCACCCTGAACTGGAAAACAACCCCAATCTCCTCCTCTAGGTGGTACCTTCATCAAGTGCAGCACGAGTCAGCAAGAGGAGAATGAACCATTAATTTGTGCAATGTGGATGAAATCTTCATTGCACGTTGCCAAGTGAAAGAAACCATATCAAAGAGGAGAGATATCAGGAGTGCAGCTGTAGTTCACTGGTACTGTGCTTGCCTAGCATATGTGAGGCCCTGGATTTGATCCTCAGAACTGGAAAGAAAAACTCTAAACACTATAAAAGCATGCATATAACATTCTGGATAAAGAAATGTAGAGATAAAATATAGACTGATGGCTGTCAAGTGATGGGCACAAAGGTGGGGAACATGGAAGGAGCACACAGGTACTAGGGGTAATAGAGTTATGGTCCTCACTACTGTGGTGCCAGCACAGACACTTGCCTTTGTCAAAACCCACAGGACCATACAACTAAAGGATGAATTGGGCTGTGTACACATTTTAAAACAGAGCAGGTTAGCCTGAAGACTGTGACAAATAACAAATGAACCTAACTACAAAGAAGTGAAACAGCCACACAAAAAACGAGTGAGGATCAAAGAAGCTCACCTAGGGCACTCGAAATTGATGGGGTGTCAAGAGTGCTGCAAGGCTACAGATAGGATAGTTGCATGTACATATTAGCTCTTGATGCTAAGCTTGTTTCTTTTTTTTTAGACTGAATTCTCTATCGGTACATTTTATATACACACCATGTCACACTCACAATGAAGAATTTGTACCAGTATATGATACGAGTTAGTTCTCATTTTCATCCATTTCCCTACCTACCCTACAACCCCCACAACTCCTATATACATATGCTTTCTTTCTTATTTTTTAAGGTTATATTTTTTCTTTCCCCTCATTACTTTCCCCTACCTCTTTCCCTTTGAATATTTCCTATTTCACAAAATCTATCATACATTCTAGAACTCATTTTTATTTTCAGGTTCTCCTACCAGAGAAAAGATACAGTATTTACATATCTGTGACCTATTTATTTCACTTATGAGTGTGTCCTCAAGGTGTGTCCATTTGGGTATAAATGACTCAAACTTACCATTCGTTATGGCAGAGTAATACTCCATTTAAAAATAAAACCACATCTTCTTTACCCAGTCTCCAGCTGATAGATATCTGGGTTGTTTCCAAGACTGAGCTATCACAAGCTGAGCTGCTATGAACATGGGTGCACATATGGTATTATGGTATGATTATTTTAATTCTTTCATGTATATCCCCAGGAAGAGAATAGCAGGGTCAAATGGAACCTCTAATCCTAGTTTTCTGAGGAATCTTCACACTCATCTCCACAATGGTTACACCAGTCTACATTTCCTTCCTCCTCCCCACAGCCTTGCCAGCATTTACTGCTGGTTAATTTTGCAATAGCAGCCATTTTTTATGGAGAAGAAATTTCAGTGTTGCTTTCATCTGCATCTCTCAAATGACCAGTGATGATGAGCATTTCTCCATATGCTTCTTGGCTGATTTTACTAATGTTAAACACCCCAAAATCAATCTGTGAAATTGAAAATGTAATTTGTTAGTAAACAAAGAAAAGCTCTGGTCCTGATGGCTTTACTGCTGAATTCTACTTTTAAAGAAGAGTTAACGCTGCTACTTCTCAAACTCGAATGAAATGAAGTGAGAACCAGTACTCCCAAGTTCATTCCTGGAAGCAACCATTGCCTTGATTCCAAAAGCAGAGAAACACCCAAACCAGTAAGAGAAGTACAGACCAATCTCTTTAATGAATACTGATGCAAAAATCCTCAATAAGATATTGACAAACAGAATACAGAGAATCATCAAGAAGATCATACACCCTGACCAAGTCAGACTTATCCGATGGGATGCAAAGATGTTTCAACATATGTAAATCAATAAACACAATTCACTATATTAACAGACTCAAGGACAAAAAAACATATGGTCATCTCAATAGATGCAAAAAAGCACTTGCCAAAATCTAGCACCCATTTATGATCAAGCCCCTACAGAAAATCAGAATAGATGGACTTTATCTCAAACTAATAAAAGCTATTTATGAGAAATCAACAGCCAGCATCATTAAATGGTAGAAAAATGAAACCTTTCACACTAAGATCAGGAACAAGACAAGGATCTCCACTATCCCCACTCCTGTTCAAGATAGTACTGTAAACATTAGCCATGGCAATTAGATAAGAGAAACAAATAAAAGGAATAAAGATAGGAAAGGAACAAGTTAAACTGTCATTATTTGCTGATGACATGATACTCTACATAGAAGGTCCTAAAAACTCAACCAAAAGACTTCTAGACTTAATTGGCAAATTTAGTAGCATAGACGGATACAAGGTCAATACTCAAAAATGAATAGCTTTTGTATACACAAATAACAGCCTCACTGAGAGAGAAATTGGGGAGTCAAGCTTTTTCACACTAGCATCCAAAAAATGAAATATGTAGGAATCAGTCTAACAAAGGACGTGAAAGACTTCTACTCTGAAAACGACAGCACTCTGGAAAAGGAAATTGAAAAGGATATCAAAAAATAGAAAGACATCCCTTGTTCCCGGGCAGGAAGAATCAACATCATCAAAATGGCTATATTCCTATACCTACTATACAGATGCAATGCGACTCTGATTGAAATTCCAACACCATACTTCACAAATCTAGAGAAAATAATCCAAAAATTCATCTGGAACCAAGAAATACCTAGAAGAACAAAAGCAATTCTAAGTAACAAGGACATGGTGGTGGTGGGGGGGGTATTACAATTCCCAACTTGAAACTATACTACAAAGCCACTGTGGTAAGAAAAAAAAATGCATGGTACTGGCAAAGTAACATACCTGAGGACCAGTGGAATACATTAGAAGATCCAGAAACAACTCCACATACACTAAGCCGCCTCATCTTTGACAAAGAAGACAATATCCTCAATGGAGGAAAGACAGCCTCTTTAACAAATGGTGCTGGAAAAATGGGGCATTAACCTGCCAAAGACTAAAGCTCTTTCACCATGCACGAAACTAAAATCAAAGTGGATTGGAGACCTAAACATTAAAACAGAAACACTAAACCTGGTAAAACTCTTGGAGACACTGGCTTAGGCAAAGACTTTATGAACAAAGCCTCTATAGTGCGAGAACTAGCAGAAGACATCAACAAATGGGATCTCATCCTATTAAAAAGCTTCTGTACAGCAAAAGAAACCACTGGCAGAGCTAAAAGACAACCAAAATCTTTACTAGCTATTTCTGAGATGAAAGGCTACCATCTAGAATATATAAAGAGCTTTAAAAAAATCAACCCCTCAAATTTAAAGACCCAGTTCAAAAATGGGCATCTGAAGTGAACAGACAATTTTCAGAGGTAAGCTTGTTTCTTGCAAGAGTGTGGGTAATCAATTATGAAACTGTTTTTCATATTTTATGAACTGAATAAATATATTCCAGATAATGAAAATTCAATTTCTTACTGTCAACCACAGATATTGCAAATAAGCATAAAGAAAAGGTTAAAATGAATCCTGTTGTGCTGGAGCAGTGTAAGAGGTTAATCGGCAGGCTCCTGTTGTTATTTTGAAGGAAGAGAGGGGAGGGTGTGCATCTGCGTGGATTAGCATGCATCTACATCCTCCCTAGCTGTGTCTCCTGGTGGGGGCAGACACAGTGACACACCTGTAGCGATGCAAACACTGGGGACCCAGACCTTTATTTCCATTTACTGTTCTGAAAATAAACAACCTAAGGTTCCTTAGAGAAGAGGTTGATTTCAGTGACCTGCTGCAGTGGAAAGCCCAAGGAGAAACCGAAGGTGTGCACATTCTCCAGGTAGATGCCTTTACACCTTCAGTGAGTACAAAGCGGGACAAGAGTAACCTGGCAATAAAGACACTTAGCAGCCAGCACCTGAGCCAAGTAAGTGATCAAGATGACCTTCTGGGTGATAAGAACACACCAAGCACTGAGAAGGCTGCATCACTGCAGCGTCGCTCTTCTGTAAAGGCCCTGTATCTGGATGTCCTTCAAAGCCTCATGTGCTCACAGGGGGCTTTCCAGAGGCGGCTGAAACCAGAGTGCACGATCCTGAGTAGCATCACAGTGCAGTGCTAAGATTAAGGGTATGAATGCCACCTTCCCTAGGGCAGGGGGCCTGAACACTATGCAAGGGACAAAAAGAGGCTCGTCTGGTCCCTTGTTTGCTTTGTCACCTTCAGTCTGCCAGGAACTGTTTCTCCTCTTCAATGTCTGTCTGCCATGGGCCACCCTGCCTTGGAGCTATCCAGCTATGAACTGAAACCTCTACAGGCCTTGAGCTAAACAAACCTTTCCTCCTTCAACTTGGGGTGTTGGGTATTGTGTCTCAGCGATGAGAAAAACAACTAAGACAGAATGTGGTACCAAAGAAATGGAGTTGTTGCTGTGACTGAGCCTCCTCTCACAAGCCAGGAGGAGCCTTTGAAGCTGGTTTGTGGGAAGAGAAAGAGTTAGGAATGGTTTTTAGATGTCCGCTGAAAAAGTAAAGCTGGACAGCCTGAGGCTGTACTTGATGGGAGATTCTGGTCAAAGCTCAGGAGATCAGAAGATTGGTAAAAATCCTGCTGGTAAAGACTAGGCTAGGGAGGTTTCTGCTAGAAAGGACTGCTGTTAAGATTCTAGACAACATGTGCTACACCTTGGCAGAAAAGTCTGTATGCATTTTGCTCATATCCAGAAACTTCACCTGAGACGAAGATTAAGGGCAGTGGCTTAATTAATTTTGCAGAAAGAATTTCAAGACAATCTGATGTTGAGGTGGTGGATGGCTACTATCAGGGACTCTTAGATTTTTGTTGAGAATCAAGAGCTAAGAGGCCAGCAGAATGATTTTAGTTTGGCCAGAAAAGACGCTCCAGTAGAACTGCCAAGTGTAAAAACAGAACAGAGGAAAAATTGCTCTGAAAAGACTAGCAGGAAAAAGCCAAGTAATTCAGAAGAAGAAAACAGAAAAGATAGGCTGAGGACATTCCAAGAACCAACAAGACTCCAGCCTTTGCAGCCTTGGAGTTGCAAAAGTGAAAGACTTTGCTTTGAGAAGACAGCCCCTGTATCATGTTCCAGAACGTCAGCAGCCTAGGGGAGCTCTTTCTCAGGATTTGGTTCATAGGCACACAGCCAAGAGAAGGAAGCCTGGCTACTGCTCCAGCTAGCGGCAGACCTTGGCATCAAGCACGTGGTGCTGGTTTTAGGTGTGTGCAGAGTGCAGGAGCTGTGGTGTGAGGAAGGCTTCCACCCAGATTTCAGAAGAAGGTCGGAGGGCCAGGCAGTGTGCCTGAGACGACAGTGTGTGAAGCTGAAGGTACAGTGGAGACCCCAAGAGTTAGGAGAAGCCAGGAACATGGATCGCCTGAATTCTGGATGGACATTTAGAGTACACTAACCCCTTGGTTCACGCATGCTTCTGTTCTCAAACAATTCAGTTCCCAAAAAGACGTGTGCAGCAAAATTTTACTTCCATTCATGAACTGCACATCAGGTGACCAACATGAGCAGCATGCAGTGTCTTTCCCAGTGTTACGGAACAAATTAAGTTCATGGACCAAGACCGCATGGGATTTTTGGAAAATTCTAATTTCTGGATGCTTCCAGCAGAAAACCCTTGGCCAAACTTCTACTTAATTCCTTTTTCACTACCAACCACTGTCCAGATATCTTTTCCATCTTGATATTATATTTATAATTGTTTGATTCCAAGTGAACACAGAATCAAACAGTAACACTTTCTGAAGCAATTCTGGAAGTCCTCTTCTGCGTCTTTAGTTGTTCTCTCTGGACTGCCCTGATGTCCTGATGATTCAAAATGTTTACCTTTCGTAATCATTTTGACACTGTGCCTGAGGCAGAAGTCACACAGAACAGAGTGTGATAACGGGGATGAGGACACACTGCACTCTTTCCAAGCCTGCCTCTTCACTGGACGGCACTTGGCGGCAGCATTACTGGACTTTTGATTATGTGTCAAAGACACAAAAGAGGACGCCAGAGCTGCTTCAGAAAGTGGCCAAAATGATGGGATAAGGTGTCTGAATGTAGGAGGAATATTATTAATGGCAATGTCTCTTCTTAATAGACTGTTAAAATTTAAATAGCCACATATATTTCGATAACCCCTTGTAAACGACAGCAAAGCATCTAGGAGCTACTCGATTTTGACCATACAAGCCATTTGTTGCTAGCCATCTTAATATCCTGACAGGCAGCTGGGGAAGGCTATACAGATGTGTTCACTGTAGGTTTAACAACAACAAATATAAGTAATTATCTACAGCAAATTGACCAGAAAGTCCAGCGAAATAAGACTTGAAAGGACTTTTCTGGAACAAAGCTCTGAGATTGACAGCAACAACATAAGGGCTGTTAACTGAGAGTATTTAAAATCTCTGAAAAAAAATTAACAAACTGAAAACAAGAAGTGTAAGATGAAAATTGAAACATTAATTTGATACATGGAGATCCAGGATACAAACTATTTGCAATATGATTCAGCTAATTAGGAGCATTAATATGTGTTATACATTTGCACTTATGATTTGTTGTTTTCATACAATTATAGTTACAAAATGTCTTCTACTTATGCAGGAAATACCACCATTTTTGAGACTGTTCCTTTTCTCATTTTCCCCCATTAAAACTTAAAGAGCTTTCTTTGAAATGCTACTACTGTTTCACAGAAGAGACTGCACGAGTTTCAAAAAGAGTTCCACCACTCACCTTTAGAAAATTAAAACTAAACGGAAGAGAATAATAGTATCACTTCCAAGCACTTGAACCCAGGATGATATATATTCATTTTTCTTGCTCTCAAATAATATTCTCAAAAAATGTACAGAAAATGAAGATGGTATGAGCTCACCCCTATGATTTCACACCATTATAAAAAGAGTATTATCTGCTTTCCAAAATTTTTAACTTCCCCAGAGGTCATCATTTTCCTTCTGAAAGTCCCAGTCAAATGCCTGAATGCACCTACTTAATGAATCTGGAATGACTTCTGAAGACGATATGCTTGTATCACACGAACTGGTCTCTTCTGAACTGTCTTCATTCTGCTCAGTTTTTACCTCAGGCTGATCCCAATTCTATGAATTTACAGAAGAGAAAGAGACTGAATTTGTTTGGACATAAACAACATAAAACACAGGTAGGACATGAATCTTGACATATTTTGTAACACAATCTCTAACATTGCTCCAATCAAGTGAAAACCTAGTTGCCTGTGGCGGTGGCGGTAGTACATGCCTGTTACCTCCATACTTGGGAGGCTGAGGCAAGAGGATCCCGGAGAGTTTGAAGGCAGCCTGGGCTACATACAAAGGCAAAAATAAGCATAGTTTTGTGGATTCAACAAGGTACTCATTGCAAAATTCAAGAGTATACCTGTGTGTTAAAAGCACATTTACAGGGCCGGAGGGTTAGCTCCGTGGTTCCGGCGCCTGCCTCGCAAGTGCAAGGTCCTGAGTTAGATCCCCGGTAACCACATATAATGCTGGGCATGGAGACTCATGCCCACCAACAATCAACACCGCATACCACAATGCCGGGCGTGGTGGCTCACGCCTGTCATCCCAGCACTCGGGAGGCAGAGATAAGAGGATTGCGGAGTTCGCGGCGGCTTGCCTGGGTTCCATAGTGAGCTCAGGGCCAGCCTGAACTACAAAACGAGACCCTGTCTCAAAAGAAAAGAAAAAAAAAAAACACATTCACAGATCAAAGGCCTTGGCAAAAATGAGCACACATTTTGGTGGTGTTGATGGAGGCTGTCCTGGCCATAGTGAGTGCTGGCAGTCCCTTCATCTTCCACTGCTATAGTTAGACCCAAACCCACAGGCTCAATGAGTGGGACAGAGGCCAGAGACCTCATTGCTATTGACAGGACCATTTGACCAGAGGTCCAAAAGCCCAGGCTTAGAACCACAGATGGGGAACCAGGAGCTGTTTACAGAACATGCCATGGTCTTTAGGCGGCTGGTGTTGGAAGTATTATTAGTAGAGTTCTTTTGCTGTAATAGCAGAGAGGTTAATAGGTGCCTGAGCACTTCTAAGGGCAAGGTCATAAAGAAAGAAGCATGGAGAGAAAATCCACTAATACCACACTGGTTGTTCTTTTCCCTAAGCCCAGCCACTTCTAATTAAACCATTTGCTGGATTTTGGCTCGTACTGTTTTGGGGGAAGGGGAGGGACATTGGGCTCTTGCTCAAAAGACAGATTAAGCAGGTAGGAGTGAAGTGGTGAGTGTGATGACTATCCCTCGTGTCCACTGTTCCTACTGGGGTCCAACCAAGCACCATTCAGATTTGGGAGACAGCCTCCAGCTGCTCTGCTGGCTTCCACTCTTGGCTTCTTTCCCATGGTCCACAGTAAACATAGTAACTCTTTAAATGAGTAGGTCACATTACTCTGTGCTTCTGCTGCAGTCTGACACCTCCCCCATTCACGCACACTATGAGCCCAAATCCATATCCAGTAAATCCTCAATTTAGGAACAATTAAGTTGTGAACTTTCACAGAGACACTGCATGAGATTCACTGTACTATACAGGACTCACTTTGTGAGATTATGAATAAATCCATCTTACCAATTTCATCAGGGATCTACTGCGGTGGCTGCCCAGCCCCCACTCATGCTGACTTTCAAATGCAACTCTGTCAGTGCTTGCTCGCAGCTTCATGGACTCCGTCCCTGCACCTCTGCCCTCCCTGATGTTACTCTGAACACTGAGCACACTTCCACCCTAGCCTCTGAAGCGCTCCTCTTTCTTTCAAGCTCTTCCATAGAGCTCTCCATGGATAACTTTCTCACTTTTTCAAGTCTTACCCATGTGTAATAGTATACACCACACCTGTCACTCTCCCAATCCTTCTCAGCTTGTTCTGTTTTTCCAGAAGCTCTCAGCGCTTTCTAATACATACTTTCTTTACTGAATTTATCTTGGTTTTTTTTTTTTTTGTCTTTCCCACCACTAGAATGTGAAACACTCTAGAGCGAGAAGTTTTCATTATTTTGTTAACTGATGAATACGCCTTGGCTCATCTAAATATGTTTAAGATGTTTAGATACAAAAAAACAGGAAATGATGTGACAAAGACTAAGACAGTGTCAAAAATGGCTCTGAAAATAAATCCTTCACTGGATAGTAATGAACATGAATCCTGCGGTCACACAGACACAGATTTCTGCAATGGTTCTGCATTTACTGTGTGATCTTGGGCCAGTTATTCATTAAGAGGAGCCCAAGATTCAACACCTGAAAAACCTAAAATGAAAATGCCCCAGGAGGTTGTTCTTGGGCCTACACACCTAACCCAATGGCTGACAGGTGGAAAGTTTTCACTGCATTTTAGTTTTTAGCCAGACGTGCTGGCTCACACCTGTCATCCCAGCACTCGGGAGGCAGAGACGGGAGGATTGCTGAGTTCCAGGTTTGCCTGGGCTACAGAGTGAGCTCAGGGCCAGCCTGAACTACAAAGCGAGATCCTGCCTCAAAAAAAAAAAAATCAAATAGAAAACTTTTTAGTTTTCAGCATTCTACCCTCATAGATGCTATGTAATCCCACTCCCAAATTTGATGTTGTTTTCTATGTTCTTCTGCTTGTATTTCGTTGGACACATTAAATTGTAGGGTATATAACTTTCATAAGATGTGGAGACTCTGGTAATTACTCAAATATTTTCTGTGCACCCAAATTTCTTTTGAAAATCCGTTTGATATATGTTTTGCCACTTTGGAGTTTCCAAAAGTGAATCTGTATTATTTTCTTTAATCTCTATTTTGTCCTTGTGTTTAATTTTAGCGTATTTGATTTGTCTTTAAATCTACTAATCTACTAAATGTCTTATCTGTCATCAGACTCATTCTGTGTCTCCTCCACTCCTCTATACTTCTCTCTCTGAAGTTGGATTTTTCCTCCCTAAAACAGAGTTCCTGACCACTGAGGGTAGGCCTAGGGTTTAGATTTCTAATGAAGTGCACCCCTAAAGGATCAACTCTCCTAGCTTTGGGAGATGGAAAAATAGATGCTACACAGAATGTCTGGCTGATTAGAGCCTGGGTGCTGCCCTGACTGGGTGACACAGGCTGATGGCTCTGCTCACTACCTAGCACACCAGGCAGCTTGGCGAACTTTCCTTATCAAATACACTCACCAGGCAAGAAAACCTTCTGTGGCATCTGGTGCTAACTGTCCCTCAATCAGAAATGTCTACCAAATGGCAACTGTGGTACCCTGCTCATGTGAACTACTTTGTGAAATAAAAACCTGTGTTGCAATACACATTAGCTAAGTCATCAACATTACAGACATCCAGGCAAGTTTTTTTGTTTGTTTTGTTTTTTTCAGTCAGGGTCTCGCTTTGTAGTTCAGGCTGGCCCTGAGCTCACTATGTAACCCAGGCAATCCCTGAACTCAGCAATCCTCCTGTCTCTGCCTCCCAAATGCTGAGGTTACAGGGTGAGCTACCATGCCTGGCACTGTGATATGTGGTATTGATTGCTGGTGGTCGTGAATCACCACGCCCAGCATTGTATGTGTTTACCGGGAATCGAACTCAGGGCCTTGCACTTGCGAGGCAGGCGCCGGAACCACTGAGCTAAATCTCTGGCATCTGGGCAAGTTTTAGTCTATGGCTTTCAATGTACATACGGCAGAAGGAGTAGCAGCAACAGCTTTCGCATCCAGTCCAAGTAACCTCTGGAGACAGCTATGAGCAAAAGAGTGAGAGATGGTGAGCATGTCTCAGGAGCCATTTCAACCAGCATTTTCTATCACACAATAAAAGCAATGCTCAAATATGAAAGATTATTTATTTTCCTGACACCTAACATTAGTTTTGAGGTGTGCTTTATCTGCATCCATTTCCACAAAGTCAATCATCTAGACCCTCAGGACAGTGAAGTTTGCTGTCTGTCTTGACACCATATTTTAACAGTGGCAAGCAAAGAAGCAAGATTTTTTTTTTAAGCCAATGCATATGAGCAAATGTACTTTCTCAGTTTTTAAACCAACTGCAATTATAAAAACTGCCTTCAGGTCAAATTCAATTCTGCTTCCTTTAATTAGAGAAACTCTCCATTCTTGGGCTCATTAACAATTCATTTCTATGAAAATTAGAATTCTGGTGCCCAAGGTGAGAATGTAGCTCCATGGCACACTGGGGTCTGAATGCTTTTTACTCATTATAGGGAGACTAAAAGACAGACAGATGAATGGGAAAGAGGATAAGGAGAGGAGAGGAAAAGAGAATATAAAAAATGATAACCTTTTCTTTTAATACTAAAAGTAGTTCTTCAAGCCTTAAAACCTCTATAACCAAGACTTTATTATTAAAATGCATTTTGTTTCTGAGAATTTCTTGGATGGGAACATGGCTCAGTGGTAAAGAACCTGTCTGGCACATACGAGGACCTGGGTTCCATTCCAAGACCCCATTCCAAATGTTTTGTTTTGGAAACCAAAGAGTGAAAAGCCCCTAGCATGCCACAGAATGAGAAAATTGAGTTTGATAATAAATGTGATAAAATAAGACCTTGTAGCAGCAAGAAAATGGCAAAATGATTCCTGTGAGACCCTCTCTGAGTTCACTAAGAGGAGGCAAAATTATTGGATTAACTGAATTACTACACATTTTAAAAGCTGAATACTAATCTAGTGGACAGAAAATTTCTATTCTCTATTTTACAGGACAAAAGTCCATTTCATAACAGTATGCATTTCTAGCATTAGAAAATATAAGGACCCGAACATTTTATTTTGAATGTTCCAAGCACATCATCTTTGATAATGTTCATTTCCAGAACACAAAACCACCAGTTAATGAGTTTATTTCAGCCATCTGTGTGTATAATTGGACCAGAAGATTGTATTTAATGATTTGGTTTTCAGTGTTAAGTAACTTCGACCTAAAGTCCTCATAAAAATATGCCCACACAGTGCCGGGCGTGGTGGCTCACGCCTGTCATCCCAGCACTCAGGAGGGAGGCAGAGGCAGGAGGATTGCTGAGTTCGAGGCTTGCCTGGGCACCATAGTGAGCTCAGGGCTGGCCTGAACTACAAAGCGAGACCCTGTCTCAAAAAAAAAAAAGTGCCCACACATCATTTAAGTAAAATTCCTATCAGAGATTATTATTTATATATTTTAAATTGTTTTTAAGTCTTTGTCTAAATGTATAAAGCAGTTTGGTTGTTCTTGGCTTTCAGGCCTTTCTTCACATTGTCCCCCTGGTGAGCATGCAGTGGCTCTGGCTCCCACAACAGGCTGCTCCCACCTCTGTATCCCCATACCTGGTCCCATGCTGCAGACCGTTATTTGACTACTTTCAGGACAGGAACCTAATAGATACTTCAACTCGTCATAGTCCACGCTCCTCCTCCAGAGTCAGCTAGCTTTCTGAACACTGCTACTTTCCAACCAGTGACTCAAAACTCAGACATAGGAGTTGTCTCTGACTTTTCCGCACCTCTTTTCTGCCTTGCATAAAATTCGTCATTACTGTCTGCCCACCTCTGCACCCCTGTCTGATCCACCACACGGGGGATCTCTTGGAAGCAACGCACATGCCTTGAACCTTCCCTACCCTACACACCTAGTGCAATTCAGAGAACTTACTACGTGTTTCGCGGGTACCTGGTGAATGACTAAAGGGTTAAACAAAAATCTTAGCAGTCTGAAACATTTACAACCTTCCTTTCAAAACTTCTGGACTTGACACAGTTATTTAGAGGGAAAGCGTGGGGACTCTATCTGTTCCTTAAGGACAACTTATGCTTTCACACAGACCTATCAATAGTAAGTATCTTTATACTTGAGGTAAATAAGTGAACACATTTCTGCATCATCTAACATGACAGACACAAGCCACGTGGGGCTACATCCGAATTTAAGCTAGTAAGAGTGAAATGAAAATGAAAATTTAACTCTTGTAGCACAACAGCCACACTTCAAGCACTTGGGAATTGCATGCGGCTGGTGGGTGAAGCAAGGTCTACAATCATTTTCATTTCCACCCCACAGAAAGCCTGTAACAGTGTAGGATCAAAGCATGAAGTGAGTCTCACTGAACAAAATGGCAGCTTTGACAATGACACACCGTGAAGCAATGGTGTTTTGCCTCCAGGTGCACCAACTAGAGTATAGGAAATCTAAATTAATGAAAGCAATTGTTTTCTAAGTAGTTTGGCGAAGTGACCTTTCATGCCTCTCTATAAGTCAATATTGATGCCAAATATTTCACTTAGAATATTAAAATAAAACTTCAATTTCTTCAAATAAGTACATACTATGTTTGAAAAAAGTGTTAAAGAGTATTTCACAGCTAACCAGCCTGTGCACAGAATTAACGAATTCAGGATCGGGGTAGAAGGTGCTGTGTGCAGCAACAGCCGCTGCTTCAGGGCCCATCCAAATGGAACTTTCCTTTCCCACGTTTTGTCACTTAATTTTTACAAAGAGGAAAAAAATGACCTGGGAAACACTTTATGAGGTGTAGTTATATTTTAAAATCTACATTTGAATTCCGCAAAGAAAAATGCCTCTGTTTCATTAAGGAAAATCAAAACGCTCCACCGGAGCTGTGTGCCCTTGATGTTTCTGCAGTAATCTCGCACCAAGCTTTGACAGTCATTGGTAAAGTACTCAGTACTGCCGAATGACTTTAATATAAGGTTGTTCCTGGCTCAAGAAATCAGGTGCTTCTACTTGCTATGTAAACGAAACTGTACATACGAAGAAGACGTCAACTGAATACTGTCCCTCTCTCGGCAGCAGAGCAGGAAAAGAGATGTGGTGAAGTGGGAACCCACAGCAATACACACAAAATCCCAAGTGTCCCTCCTTCTCTGACTGAAAGCTGAGATGACCTAACTTGAAATGATGGTGATGAACGGAAGACTGGACTGAGCTTCTTTCCTGTGGCTAAACTGGAAGGTTACTCAAATTGGAGTTGTTTATAGGTTTGTACCGGAAGCTCACTACCACACCCCAGCATGTAAAATCCTGGGTCAAGTATCAGGAATCTTTTCTTTCAGGCTTAACCACATCTTAGCCATTCTTGAGAGGCAGATCGGCACAGCATCAACAACGACACTCCTTGCTACGGTACTGAAGAGGGAACCCAGGTGCAGGCGAGGAAACGCCCTGCTCTTCAGCGGGACCCAGCCAGCTCCAGAGCTACTGGGAGAAGATTCACATTAACTGGTTTGTCCCAACCTCACTATTACATCTACTGTTACAAAGGTACCATGCAAATAGGACAGAGATTGGGGTTACAATCCCTTTAAATATTTGTACTTTGATTGGTCACTTAGCAATAAAACCAGAAAAATACTTTTTTAAACTGGAAAAAATAAAACTTCAATTCTTAAAGTTGCGAAAGAAAAAGTGTGTTGTAATCTGTAGTCCTCTACAAACGCAACCACCTCAAACACGCTGCTCATTAGCTGTTCTCCCTTGGATCACTCTGTCCCTCTAAATTTCTCCTCCACTTATATAAATGATTGGGGAAGTATAATACTATAATTGCCTTACATGTAACACTTTCATCATTTTAATTCTCTTTCTTTTACAAAATGTGTTCCTCCACTATGCGATCTGCATGCTGTAAATTTTCTCTGTCTTGAGCCACGTAGCAGAATCCCTAGTGCTAACACAAGCAGGCTGGGGTTCAAGGGTCTGGGTTTTGTAATTTGTAGTCACAGCATGAGAGGGAAAAGGGCTGCTCTAGATCCCCCAGGCCAATGCTTTCCTTTGAAGGGGGAGGAGAGGAAGAGAGTGTTCTGTGGCTACGAGGATCTGCACACAATACACACTTAGGAATATACCCTAAATAAATATACAAATCCTGATCCTTCCTACCACAAAAACCTTCATTTTAATTATTTCACAGAACCTTCTCTTTCAATATAGCATCTTGCCTAAATAAATCACTGGGAAAATGCCATCGTAATAGACTTACATAATCTGCAGATATAAAAAGTTCATTTTAGGAACCATATCCATAGGGAGATAAGCAATGGGCCTCATCTTGATCAGTGCAGGAAATCATTATTTTTAAGTATCTCCTTATCACACTTCATCAGGAACCCTTATTGGACAACTGCTAACTAACCCTACCACTGAACAATAATTTGTCTCACCTCCAACAGGGAGAGATCATCATTTGCTGAGTTCCAACCATGTGGTAAATGCCTTACACATACCACCGTCCTTGATCCTGCAATAACTGAGTGGCATGTGTTCTAGAAAGATGCCAACTTTACAGATAAAATAAAGTTTCTCAAGGTGAATACACACAAGGCCATAGTTAGCAACTGGCAAAGCCAGAACATGAATCAGCGTGCCAACTCCTTGTACCAGTGAGAGCAATATTATGTTACCATTAAAGAATAGTAAAAATTAAGTAATCTCTAGTTTTGCTTAACTCCAGCCAGAAATATCTTGATTCTGCCATGCTACAAGTTCTATATGTTTGCATTTCTTTTCATTATCAAAGAGCATGTGTCCTTGAAATAAATCTATGTTAAAATCAATTCCATTTCTTTTCTTTTTTTTTTTCTTTTGTACTGAGGATTGAACTCAGGACCTTATGCTTGCAAGACAGGTACAGTGCCACTGAGCTAAATCCCCAGCCCACGATTCCATTTCTCTACAGTCATACCACAAAGTAACCCAAAGTATCATCTACAGAGTGAGTATGAGCTACCACTAATTAGCAAGAAAGCTTATGAACAATATTGTGCTCTTGATTCTTTCCAGAAAAGGTGCAAACTGAGTTCACCCCTGACCCCTCCTTAGTTTTGCTTGAGGAAAGTCCTAGCTTTTAGGATGGACGCAAACAAACTTGCCAAAATGCATCCTCTGACTATCAGGTTTGCCAAAAACCAACTTATAGGAATCAATTGACTGAATGACTAAAAATAAAAATCAGAATATATAACTGGCCAAATACACTGTCACATCAAAAAAAAAAAACTCTTTCCTCAAACTATCTATAAAATTCAAGGTATACTAGGCTGACTGAGGTTAAGATAATGGTAGAGAATAAGGATTTCAAACACCTAGGGCCTTCAGACACCTGTCTGGTTCCTCATCTCCCTACCTCAGGGATCTTAGTTTCCTCTGAATCCAACCTCAGGGGCTGGCAGAGCAGGCTGTGCTACATCCTGGCTCTGTGCTGTTGCTTTTTCACATAAGTAGTCTTTCTCTTGTCCCCGCTCCATCTAGCTGAAGTGCCAAGGAATCAGGGAACAGACAAGTAGAACAATCCTTCAAATGCTAATAAGAAACTACCTGAGCCATGTATTCTACGTAACTTCAAACACTGTTTAAAAAATCTTGGAAATTAGTATAAATCAGTGGCTTTTATCAGAGCTCAAAGATAAGTTTGAGGGAAAATTGTAATTTTGGCAAATGAATGTTTTGATGACACTGGTCATAAAATCTGGAAAAACTAAAACTAAAACATAGAAAATTCATTCCTAAAATAATTAGGTTTAATATAAAGTAAGATATTCTTACAAAATCCAGAAATTCTATTTTTTTTTGAGACAGGGTCTCACTTTGTAGTTCAGGCTGGCCCTGGGCTCACTATGTAGCCCAGGCAAGCCTGGAACTCAGCAATCCTCCTGTCTCTGCCTCCCGAGTGCTGGGATGACAGACGTGAGCCACCATGCCTGGCCAGAAATTCTATTTTTAAGAATAAGAAGTCATTCTATAACTTTTAACTTTTGGCAAATTAAAGATTCCTAAAAAGGCTGATGACAATGATATATTCATTGTATGCAATTAACCTGGAGTAGAGTAACTGCATATAATCAAGGATAAATATATTTGTATGAAAAGATACTTCATATATTGGACATAAAAGAGATCCAAATTATGGCCTTTTAGCCCAAATCAGCAGCAGCTTATTTTTTGCAGGGCAGGCATTTTTTTCTCATTTTTAAAGAGTTGCAAAAACAAAACCAAAATATGTTACAGAGATCATATGTAGGCTTACATAACAAAGTCTAAAATGTTTGGCAACTCTCAGAATATATTAAAATGAATAAAAACAATTTTTAATGAATCATTAAATTGAATTAACTTGTAAATTAATTGATGGGTTGGTTTTGGATGAATTGATTTTTTGGTGATTTGGCAGGAAGGTCTCCAAAAATTTATCTGTGGTGAATTTATCCTGACTTGGCTATGATTTCTCTCAAATGAAAGACTCTAATAGCAGTGGCTAACGGAAAACTCAGTACGTCACCAGAGAAGGCCAAAGTGCTCTGGCTTGGGGAGGCTCATGATGGTTCTGAAGTTTGTAAGATCACACTTTCCCACTAAGAAAGGGGCAACAAATCTCATTTGTTACCATTATGACTTCAGAATATGGAAACACTTTCTGGGCAACTGCTTCAGGAAATTTTCTCTTGGCTTATGAGACCATCTTTAGTCATGAAAAGTTTCTTTTAAAAGGGAGAACCTGTAATGGCTTACGTCCAGATGTCCTACAGCTTCATGCAGTCATAGATGGGGTTTTTCAGAGATACTGGATCTAGAGTGTGTGATGATGGGATTGTGTGTGTGTGTGATTGCTGAATGAGTCCACTGATTGGTTTGGCGCCTAGGGTGTCCCACCCTAGGAGTGACTGCTACTGGCCCTAAGGACAAGTAACCTCGATACAGTATGAACAGTATGAAGGGACACAAAGACTCTGCTTGCTGCCTTTTGTCTGCCATGAATGGAAGAGAAAATGCTTTGCTCTTCTGTGATGCTCCTCTGCCAGGCCCACCTGACCTTAGAGCCCACCCACTATGGACTGAAACCCCCACAAACTGTGAGCTGAATAAACTTTTCCTCCTTTAAGGTTGGATGTTGGGTACTTTGCCTCCGCAACACAAAAAGTAGCTAAAATAGAACCCAAGTATGATATTCCGCTTAGATATGCAGAAGGGAAGGAGTATAGGATCTGAACCAAAAAGCCTTCTCCAGAAGAGTAATTTACGTATGCAGTTGCCTGTGGTATAGGCTGGGACTGAACTAGAGGCAAAAAGGGGAAAAGATAGTTTGGGGAGTCATTGGCCATTCTCCGGTCTGATTCTCGCTCTGGTCACAGCTGTCTGATGACACAGGGTGGTAAGCCAAATGGCCCAAAGCCATCTTTCAATTTCAGCTTTCTGGCTCAACCTGCACATGTAGATTCATGTGGCCTTCAAAATAAAAATGAGAATGAACTTCTGTCATATACTAGTACAAATACCCCAATGCTGAGTGTGATTGTGAGCTGTATATAAAATGTATCAATAATGAATTCAATAAAAAAATAATATCCCTCCTGCGGGTTAATAAATATATGCCTAAATTTTACTACCTATGTATTTATATCTAACATATGATGGATATATCTGAAGCTGACATATTACTGAGTCCACACCAGACATACTAGTCAAGATTACAGGTCAGAAAATGAAGATTTAAAACAAGATGCTGAATTTGAACTCTTTGGAATATGGAGTCCCTTTTAAAATTGTCTGGCAGATAATTACTTGTATCATGCAGCTAAGACAATTCAATTTTTGCTTTCATTGTACACATGTAATGGACTTATTTCAAACACTACTCATATACAATTAAAAAGAAACAAAACTCAAATGTTCCAACTCTCATATACTTAGGTGTTTTACAGAGAATGAAGTCCAAATGGAGAAATTTCCACCAAAATACAGTCCCTCCATTTCACAGAAAACATCCCTTTTTAACAAGCCATTGTGCACATTTCTAAGTGTGCTTTCTCAATTATACCAGTTTTCCACAAACACATCACAAAAGAAAAAACACCTAACAGCACCCACTGGTATTTTCTCACTGAAATGGAAAAACAAGGGATATAAAATTATAAAATTCATACCACTTGTAAAAGTAGATCATCAGCATGGTGGAAACCTTAGTCCAATGTCTCTAGTAGCTCTAAGGACAAGTAACCCATTACAAACACTGCCTTAATGCCAAAAAACACAGAGAAAACAAACGCACTGAGCCAACAAAACTTTACTTCTATAAAAACATGGCAAGCTGTCAATAAGAACTATTTCAAGGTTTTATCACCTCAGAAAGAATATGACTAATATTGGCATCTTCTGAGCAGTGCAGAAATATGAAGCAAGAAAATCTGTCCAGTGTGGTGTGGTCTGGTCTTGTGTCAAGAACATGAACATCAAAGCTACACAGTTCCTATCATATATTTGTGGAAAATTCATACCAAGAGAAATCCATCAATCAGACAAGACACTATACTACTACCAACCTGTGTGGTAAGACACAGAGAAAATCTTCTGTGTTCCAGCCAAGCAACAAGCTATTCACACCAAGCTACTCAGTTGAGGATCAAGTATTGTATAGACATCCATCTCCCACTTAAACAATGTCCTTTTGAAGGACTTGAACTGACAACTCTATGCGCATTTTACCATTTACTGGTATGGCATTTACCTTCACACCTCATTATTTTCAAATTAGTCCTCTTATCAACAGTGTTTTCTAACCTGGAGGATGTTTTGTCAATGAATCTTCAATGCTTAGTCAAAATGACCTCCTTGACATAGCACGATAGTGAAAGGAAACACAATATATTTACATCACCAACAGAGCATGACCACTTCCTGTCTGATAAATACGGCAAGCAGCATCAGAAGGAGCGGCCTGGCTGCAGACATTCACAGAGAAGTTTTGCAGAACAGTCTGTTTTATTTAGCACCGTGATCTGTCTCTTTATAATCCACTCTGTCATCACTCTAAGATCACACTGCACATGATTTTATGTGATTTTTATAGAACTATTACTGAAACCAGTTGAGGAAATAAAGCAACAGAGACCAGTCAAGACCTTGCATATCTTAAGACTAAAAAAAAACAAAACAAAAAACAACAACAACAAAAAAAAACAAAACAAACCCTTTTGATGCCTTTGCTCTTTATGAAAACACTACTGGCTATAGAAATGTTATGTGACTTTAAATCTGGTCTGTTTTTCTCATTTGCATCTGCATCAGCACCATCAGTTTCCAGTGTAAAGTAGACACGTGGCTGAACACCCAACCCTATACTAGAAATCAGAAAATGAATTAATGGAATGAAGTGAGTTAGTCGCTCTACTGAGAGAGACACAAGTTGAATTTGTAATTTGGATAACTTGAACCCTGCCCTTATGGAGCCTTTCTTCCTCCCTGGGAGTGGGGGCTGAACTCAGGGCATTTTTTTTGAGACAGGGTCTCATTAAGTTGCCCAAATGAGTCAATCCTCCTGCCTCAGCCTACCACACACAGCGATGAGGACTCTTGATTCTCTAGAAAACCTAAGAATCTTGGGACAAGTGGTAGAATGTCACAAGGAGATGAGAAAACACCTGGGTGGCTAGAGGACTTCTGAGAGGAGACAGTGAGAAAAAGACAAGCATGCAGAATCCAGAAAGGAAGGACAAGATAGTGCAGAAATAGCCAAAAAGTTAAATCCCATTTGTGCAGAATGGTATCTGACATTACTGCTGGAGTTGCTTGTTTACTCGGACCAGACAGCACTGAACAGTAAGAACACAGCTTCACGGCAGTTTGCAACTTCGTGGAGAATCTTGAGTGTAGCAGTTACCCGATATAACTACAAAGTGAAAAGCGATAGTAAGCATAATGAAGATAAACAGCACAATGCCACAAGACAGATCAGAAGCGACCCTAAAGACACCAGCAGGACCCAGCCACAGGACAACAAAATGGACAGTGTTTCAGGCGGTGAAGAGAGGTCTGTGCAGCGATCTGGAGAAAAGCACAGAGAAGTCACAGGTACAGATAAGCCAGCGTGGTTGGAATACAATCGTTAAGAGTCAGAATGCTCCCCAAGTCCTCAGGAACAGGGAGATACAACCAAAGGATGCCGTACAGATCGTACAAAAGAAGTCTGAATTTTATTCTAAGGACAGTCAGGAAACCACAGAAGGTTTTTAACCAGAAGAGGAACAAGAGCACATTTCAGCAAACACTACTATAACAATGAACACTTATATGACAATGAATAGGACCATGGACCTAAACCTTATACCTTAAAATAATAGTAGGTCAAAATGGATTTTAGATTCAAATATAAAACCTGGCACCATAAAATTCTAGGAAGAAAAAGTGTGTGATCCTGGGTAGGCAAGGAATTCTTAAGACATGACACCAAAAGCTCAATCCATAAAAGAAAAAGCATGAAAATATACTCTTTACTCCAAATAAAAATAAATTTTCTCTGCTAAAGACACTGTTAAGAAAATAACAAAAAAAAAAAAAACAGAAGAAAAGTAGTTGCACAACAAATATCCAACAGAAAACCACGATTAGAATATATACAGAATTCCCAAATAAAATTCAGTAAGAAGAAAACAAAGAACATAATTCTAAAAATAGGCAAAACTTTTGACTATACAAACACAGTCTTGTCAAAAAGTTGTAATAGGGCCGGAGATTTAGCTCAGTGGTTCCGGCCCGTGCCTTGCAAGCACAAGGTCTTGAGTTCAATTCTTGGTAACCACATAGAATGGTGGGCGCGGTGACTCATGCCCACCAGCAATCAATAATACATACCACAGTGCCGGGCTGTGGTGGCTCACGCCTGTCATCCCAGTACTAGGGAAGCAGAGGCAGGAGGACTGCTGAGTTCAAGGTTTGCCTGGGCTACATAGTGAGCTCAGGGCCAGCCTGAACTACAAAGCAAGACCCTGTCTCAAAAAAAAGTTATAATAACAGAAAATAATGGGAAAATACTCTATATTATTAGTCTTCAGAGGAATGCAAATTAAAAGCATAATTCAGTAATATGATGTGTCTGTCAGTATCTAAAAGTACTGAGAAGACAGTATGGGGAGCAAACGTACATTATAAGAGTGTAAAGTGGCACAAGCACCCTGGAAAATGGTTTGCTAGTGTCTGGTGGGGTTGAACACAAATTGTTAGGAATTAGCAATCTCATTCCCAGCTCACCATTCTAGAGGAACTACAAGAAAACTTACGGCTCCTGAAATCTTGAACATAAACATTTGTGGCAATACTATTTAAAACTGTCAAAACACCATAGCAACAGAGAAATCATTCAACAGGTGAATGAGTCAACTATGGTACATCCATACAATAAAATGCAACTCAGCGTTAAAAAGTGATTCAAGCAGGCAGGAGATTTAGTTCAGTGGTTCCGGCGCCTGCCTTGCAAGTGCAAGGTCCTGAGTTTAATCCCGGAAACCACATAGAATGCTGGGCGTGGTGACTCATGCCCACCAGCCATCAATGCCACATACCACAGTGCCGGGTATGGTGGCTCACCCCTGTCATCCCAGCACTCGGGAGGCAGAGGCAGGAGGATTGCTGAGTTCCAGGCTTGCCTGGGCTACATAGTGAGCTCAGGGCCAGCCTGAACTACAAAGCAAGACCTTGTCTCAAAAAAAAAAAAAAAAGAAAAAAAAGTGATTCAAGCACGCAGTAACTTGGGTGAATGTCAAAGAGTTATGCTGAGGGAAAGAAGCCACATAAAATGCTGAAGAGTAAGAAGAGACTTGAATGGCTGGAAATCTTAAGTGCCCTAAATTCCCCACCCTTGACTTAGGTGCTAACAGATACAATCCTACCTCCTAAGTATGGGAGTTTACTATGTGCTGCTTTAGGCAGAAAAGAACTACTGTAATTAATGGAAAATAAAAGAATGTCAGAATTACCAGATGCAGATTTCAGATCATGACCATCTGTTATGTTGATATGTAAACTCTTATACTTAAAATGTCTTTATAGACCCATACAGATTTAACATAGTTTTAAAAAATTTGTTGGTATGCATTTTCAATACATAATAATGACATTCACCTTGGGGAATTGGCATATATATGTATCACATCTCAATCATTTTAAAATCTAACAATTAGCATGGTTTTATATATAATTGCTTCACATTTAAAAGAACTTCCCAATTAATAACTTGCCTTTGGGTAATATTTTACAGAACATATAGATCTGATTTTCTTATATTATCTGACCTTCACATTTATTCTGCAGCAATTATTCCCAAGCACCTGGGCTAGAGGAACAAGGTTAGAAAAATATAATTTCAAGCCTTCAGAAAGTGCTTTTTTTTTTTATTCCATGAAAATCAAGAGCACAGATGTCACACCTGACTCCCTTCTACATCTGAATATTTTTCATTCAATTAAACTCTAAAATAAAATACTGGTGTCAGTTCTTTGAACTCTTATTATCTGGATACTGGCTGCAGTGCTACACTAATCTTCCTACATACAGGTTATTACTCAAATTTACTGAATAAATGTGCTTTAGACTGCATCTGAGGATGTGGCTAAATCACGGAGGCCTCTGCAGTGTCTTCAGATGCAGGTAACTAAAATATGTGATATTCTGTAGCTGTCTTCTTCCCCACACAATTCAACACAATGTGCTGTAATAAACTAGAAGACCTACTGATGGAAATGGGCAAACCTCACGGAAATCCATGTTCTGAATTGGTGGTGATGAAGAGTAAGAAGAGACTTGAACGGCTGGAAGTCTTAAGAATTGAATGACAGCCCAAATATCCAACAAGGGCATTTGAATGAATGGATAAGGAAAACATGGGATTTATACGCAATGCTGCTCTGCCATAAAGAAGGATAAACATGCATCATTTATAGGGAAATGCACGCATCTTGAGAACACAGTGTTAACTGAAATCAGACACACGAACTTAAATATCACATGGTTTCTCTTATGTGAGAAATCCAGAGACTAAAGAAATTAAAAGACAGGTCCTGGTGACAGGGAGAGCGAACTTCTGCAAATGGGAGGGAGCCAAAGATGGAGGGGGAGGGGGAGGGGAGAGAAGGAGGGGGTGAAAAGAGTGGAGCTGTGTCCCGCACAGGCGCCGCCTCCCCACGGGGACCGTGATCATTAGGCACTGCACCCGTGGACTACGAAAAATTTAAAG
>PVIC010008911.1:30861-47166 GCA_004025085.1 Thryonomys swinderianus | reverse complement strand
TGTGATGAGGGGAAGGAATAAATATGATACAGAAAGAAAATAAAAGAGCATGTATAAAGGGGGGAGGAGGGGGGAGTGGGTAGGGATATGGGTAAAAATGAGAATTAACTTGTGGCATATACTGGTACAAATTTCCCAATGTTATATGTGATTTTGAGATGTATATAAATTGTACCTATAAAGAATTCAATTTAAAAAAAAAAGAAAATCAGTCATGGCAGGCACCATGATCTTGGGGATTCTCTCACCTCTGCTTCCAGGCTGCTGCCAGATGAGCTGCTTTGTTCTACTACACGGTCTCCACTATGGTGATTCTGCTTCCTCAGAGGCCCAGAAGCAGCCAAGTAAGGGACCATGGATGGGAACTCTGAAACCTCGAGCCAAAATAAACCTTTTCTCCTTCAACTTGTTCATCTCAGGCATTTTGCCACAGTAACAAAAAGCAGACCCAATAATGTTTGGTAATTTCTTTAATTTTTAAAGACTATTTGAAACAGTTACGTGTTTTTAATGTTGGCCTTGGGACTGCTATCTAAAAAGTCCTGATGCCAGTTAGAGTTTACTAAGTGATTCAGAGGTGCCTATAGCTTAGCTATGGCTCAGGGGAGACTATTGATTCACACCTCATCTATTTTTTTTAGATGAGAAGTGAGTGTGTTTTGGTTGCTGATTGGTAATAAAACTGTCTTCCAAGGCATAACAATAAGACTCAGTAACTGCTTTCTATATTAAAGTCATGAATTGCTCTAAGCACCTTCCAGCCCCCCAGGAAATCTAAAACAAGACCAAGTGATTTTTACAGCCGCCTTCATTTCCCTCAGAGCCCGCATGAATTATTTTTTTTTTTTTCCTTTCTCTTTTCTTTCCCTGGACCATAGCTTCTGGTGGAGGAAGCCCAGTTCATTGGAAGATTCTGGAAGATCAGGATGAATGAACAGGGCCATACAATGTCAAAGGTCATTATGTATACACAGAAACCCACAAGAGACTGAGCACTTCTTACTTTAAGGATATTATTTGTTTGATTTTGTTCCTCCTGGGTCTTAACAAAAGCACTTTGAGTGGGCATGGTTGGCATTCTCACAGACACCAAAGGCAGAATCAGTACCTGTCTGCTGAACTCATCAGGCTTCACATGATGTAGTATTTGTTTCATCCATGACTGTATTTTGTGGCCCCTGGACATACAATACACTCTGCTTTTACTTCTCTCAGTCATCACTAGAATTAGGATTTCACTGCAGCTCATATTCAAACCATGCTTGGTAAATAGTAGGGAGACTGAGTCTTTGTAGTGGGGAGACTGGGACCCTAAAGGTGCCTCGCTGACCAGCTAAGGGTAGTCCCTGTCCTCCCCAGAACAAGCTCTGTCCTTCTGCTCTGCATGGATCCATGCAAGGGTTGGACACCTCTGGGAATGGTTAGAAAGGGTCAGAAAGAAAGTAGCCCTGATAACTAGAAGATGGGACTTTACAGGGTAAAGATGTTGAGTTGAGTAGATTTCTTTTTTTGGTGGAGACGGGAGTCACTGCAAAGAGGGCAAGAGCTGAGATTACAGCAGATGGAGGAACCCTAGAGGGAGGGCAGGGGGTGTTGCTGGGACTGGCCTCCTAGGGGCCCCTGGAACCAGCTGTGCCAGGGATGCAGGGGGTGCAGCGTCCATCCCAACTGAGGTCCTTGCAGCGGCCGCTCTCTGCTGTCACACCAGTTCTTGTTTGTGCACATGCACACATGCACACACACAAACACATACACATCTTCTCCACTTCTGACCTCTCAAACAACTACTATCCGAGAAATCTTTTTGTGGATGTCTTCTGGCTGCAGTCTGACCTATGTACCCCATAGGTTTATATTATTTTTAAGAAAGCAAGCAGCCCTGTAACAGACAGTGTTGTTGGGATCCAATTGCTTTCATGGCTGGCTTTGCCATTGCACTGGGTTTTGCTGCTGCCATACAAATGAAGCCACACTGACATTCATGCCCAGATCAGATTTTCCCTACTGCCACTTTTACAATGGATCCAACCTTTTTCTGTCTATGTCTCTGCTCAGACACATCCAAATGAATAAGAAGTGCTTGCTTGTACAAGTCCGTGAATAAGTCTAGGTCTGAGTTGCCTAGTATCCACCTGCTTTCCTGAGTGGTAGAACAGACTCTTTGCATTAGCAAGTGAGGCTTCCTCAAGAGAAGGATGGGACTGAATCAGCAGAGTCCCACAGGAAAACTTCCCATCCCCCAAGCGCAACAGCTCCTTACAACCTACACTTGTGTGAGCCCCTCCAATTCACATCCAGGTGAGCTCCAATTCACACTTGAATGACACCCTCCATTTCACCTACAGAAGCCCACTGATTCACACTTAGGCGAACTTCTCTAATTCACAGCTGGGTGAGTTACTGCAATTCACACTCAAGTCTTAATTTACACTCTGGCAAGCCTTTCCCACCAGGCACAAATGATACCAAACTTATATCCAAATGATGTCTTATACCAACTAGCTACCCAAAACCAGCTTTCAGACTGGTGGCTTATTAACAATGCCCTAGTTCCAGATTCCCCTTTTCTTGGAGTGGGTTTCCTCTCAGGACCCCTGGGTGTCCTTTCTTGAACCTATCCCATGAGGGATACTCTCACCCTTGCAACATGATTCAATAGTTTTGAGCCTGAAGAGAAGGGGAGAGGTCTCAGCCTCCTCTCTCCCCTGATAAAGATATCTGAAGCAAGCCTGGAGCATTCCAGCCCCAGATCCATATGGTTGAGGGACCCATAACACCTGGCTCCACCAGGCAGTAGATAAGCACCACACTGAACTCTGTCAAAGGCTTTGTTCTAGGGGGAACAGAAGAAGTCCTGAGGCTGCAGCCACCATACAGGGAGTCTCTTGCAGCAGTGGGTCTTCAGAAAGGCTTGGGCCAGCTGGGTTGTGAGCTCCCAGAAGAGCTGCTGCAGGTCCGCCGCCACTGCACTGAGGGCTCACCCCACTTCAACCACGACCCCAGACAAGTGTCCTCATGCCTGGAGAGCCTCATTTGCATTCACACTTGCCTGGAGTCTCGCCAAGTGCTCCAAGTGCCAAATGAAAAATTAGCCTAATAACTAATAATCATCAGCTGCTTTCATCTCATTTCTTTGAGATGAAAACTAAACATAAACTGGAATAAATTGCTCTAATTTGGGAGACACAGAAATAAACCAACCTCATCCTTTTTTTAATATGTAAAATTATTGTTTTTCAAAAATGACATTAGAATCCTGTAGCAAACACCATATAGATCGAGCATCTCGAATCCAAAAGTCTGAAATCCAAGATGCTCTAATATTTGAAACTTTTTGGGTATCAACATGACAGCAGAAGTGGAAAATTCCACATCATGAAATTGTTTTATGCATAAAATTATTAAGAACACTATATAAGTTACCTGCAGACCCTGTGTAATGCCTGCTTTGAGGAAATACAGTGTTCAAGAACCAGCCACTAAGGGCAAAAGGAAGAGTAAAATCAAAGAGAAGCAGACAGATCCATGAACGCTTCCCGAGGGACCTACAGACAGAAGCACATCCTAGGTCACAGGGAGACAGGAGGCTCCATGCACCTGAAGCATCAGGGTTTACAGCTAAATGGAAGGTACTTGGCTCTTCTCAGAACCTGTGAACCTGTGAACCTGTCAAACACCAGTTTGAACCAAGGAGATGTTCAGCACTGTTAAGCCATGAGAAGGGTTCTGTTTATCCTGTGGGGTTTGCAATGAATGCCAGGGTCTCCTGCTGGGCAAATAAGTGGTTTCATGCAAATATTACAAGATCTTAAAAAAATTCTGAAATCCAAAACACTCTGGCCCCAAGCGTTTCAGATAAAATACCTTGGGACCATAAGAGTTTTAGATTTCACCAAATGATGAGGGTTATTCATCCTATCATGTCTCTCATCCACTCCCAAAGATGTCCATGTCACAATGCCCAGAATAGATAGGTGACCATACCACAGGCTGAGCTCATCCTGTAGGATGGTGGCCAGTACCACGAGCTCACAACCCGCTGCAATTGGCCCAGAGGAACGGGCCAGGCAACAGGAAGCCTGACCACAGAAAGATCTAGACCTCAGCATCTCCTGTCTGATCAAGGGCACTGGATCCTCCAATCTCACAGCATAGGGAGACAGCAGGACCAGGGCCCTGCATTTAGGCCAGTGCCTCCTCAGCAAGGCTGCTCCCAGGGTGGCGGGAGGGGAGTATTCTTAGCTGCAGTTCCATAATGCACCAGGGCAGGGACTGGAAAGACACTCAGGCTACACAAAGTGTCAGGACTGGTTCAGAAACTCAACACTTTCCAGTTTTAACATTTTAGATGAGCATATGTGCTTGCATCTGCTGCCTGTTGCTGTTGTAGCAAACTACCAAGCAACGGGCAGTTTAAAACTACACAAGCTCATCCCCTTACAGTTCAGGAGGGCGAAGTCTAAACACAGAGTGTCAGCAGGTCTGGGTTCCTTCTGGAGGCTCCAGAGGGAAATGCACTTTTGCCTTCTGTTATCTAGAGACTTCTGGTACTCTTGACTCAAGGCCATCTCCTCTGCCCTCTAGACGTCTCTGTCATCACACAGTGGACTCTGACCCCCTGTTTGCCACTTACCAAACTCTGCAGTGACCTTGGGCTCACCCATATACCCAAGGATAATCTTCCCTTCCAAGACCCTCAACACTTAATGCCTGGTAAGTCCAGGACAGCCAGAGCCTGGCTTTGGGATTAGGATGTAGCTGTTTACAGGGGAGCCACTCTTCTGCCCAGTGCTGGGCTACAGCCATTTTTGAAAACTAAGTTTAAAAAATAGATTTGGGATGCTCATTTTTTTTTTGTCTTCTAAATTAGCACCATTTGTTCTACTCTATGTTTAAAATCCCAAAATAATTCAATATGTAACTAATAACTGCTGGTTATTAGGCTAGTTTATCACTTGAGAGTGGCACGTACTTAGTCACTGAACTAAAGGTGGTGGGGAATTCTTTTATTATTTTTACTTAGGCTGTGTTTAGCCATTTAACAATGATTTGAGGCTGATTACAAACAAAGAAAACCACTCTGTTATGGGCTTTTGGATTACAAAGAGATTCTTTCCAGATTCTTGGTGTCCTGACCAAAGAATTGGACAAGACACAGGAGAAGGGTAGCAAGGATTTACATTTATTAGAGGTGGAAAATAATTACTTTCTGCAGAGCAAGAGTGAGCCAGTGAAAAGGCTCTCAGAAGTCAGAAGGAATAATTGCAGGGCCCTTCTGTATTGGAATTTCCAGACTGCTTCTTCCCCTGCAGACAAAGGATGATGGCTGTCTTATCAGAAAGTCACTTGACTTGACATCAGTTTTAAACTGTTCTATCAGAGGCCCACTTAGTTTCACAACAGACATAAATGAAGAACTGAAAATGGCACTGCCTGATTGGTCCCAACAGAGCTCAGAAACTGTGGAGTCATCCTGGATTCTGTGTTTTGTGCCTAAATCCTGCATTTCTGTGACAGGTCATGCCCACTCATTCAACCAGTTTTGCCCCAGTCTTTCTCTCCTACCTGAATTCCATAGTCAACCTTCCATATCTGATTATGCTTTATAGTCTCACGGTGCATCCATTTTCCCCCAAATACTTACATGTTTAAATCTGTTCTCTTTCTCTCTGTCCCTGGGTAAGATGGTAGGGGCCGAACACATGCTGTCCACTTGTATAAGACTATTGTCATGCAGCCTGGAAATTGTTTCTTTCAGATATCACCTTCCTGGGAAGGAAGAGAGATACCCCGCTTGCTGCTGATTGCAACTTCTTTCAGTGGCACCTACTGTGTGTCAGAACTGCCTCCACCCCTGGAGACACAGAAATGATTACAGTGCCACCAATATATGCTGTCCTGCTCATGATAGTATAGTTGGAATGATTGTACTTAAACCAAACTCTAATAGAAAGTTTCCAGAAATAAAATTGTCAAACAGACAGAGTCTCTTTGAGCTTTGGTAGAAAAACATGTCCAAGATTAAGGTGACCTAGAGGTTTGGATATGGGTATTTCTCAGTGCATTCAGAGGACATCCATCCTTGGGTTTCCCAGCCTTTCTGAGCTCCTTGGCCTGTATTTTAGTGACTTTTCTCATTGCTCAGACAAAACACTCAACACCCACAAGTTAAAGAAGGATGGATCAATTGCAGCTCACAGTTTATAGAGGGTTCAGTCCATAGTTAGCTGGTTCTAGGGACGGGTGGCTTGGCAAAGGGACAAGGCAGAGGAGAAACAGTCTATGGCAAGGCAGGTAGAAAGCACCAAGCAGTGACCTTGCCTTTCCCATTTATCCCACCCAGGCTCTAAGCCTCTTGGGTGATGCCACCCATACCCAAGGTGAGGCTTCTGCCTTCAGTAAATCCATTCAACCACACCTAGAGCTATGCTAATTCCAATCAGTGGACTAATTTAGTACCACACACCCCAGATTCAACCAGCTCTGAAAAGCCCCACCTATGAGTACATGAAGCTTTGGAGAAATATCTAGACACAGGCCAGAACAGCCTGTCAAGCAGACAAGCACCAATAGGTGCCACACTGGCCCCCAATCCACCTGTTGAGTGGACAGCACCTGGGCTCAACTGGGCATGGCTTTGAAAGAGTGGGGAACCAAGGAGAGACCATAGTGTGATGGCTTCTTATCACCAGGACTTTCTGCTCTTTCTCTTCAAAGTGGGAGCCACAATCCTGGAGCAGATTTGAAGTGATCCCACATGGAGACAAGATTAAGATGGCCTGGAAGGCTGGCCGAAGGGACAGGCTTCTCACCCTTGTGACTGGGTGTTGCTGGGCACCTGGCTGAAAGGGGGTTGGAGGGCAGTGTCTGCAGGCACCTTGTCCACAGGGCTGGCTCTTTTCAAGTTCATAGTGGCGGCCATGGGACACATAGACAGAATATTTCCCTCTTCAGCCCAGGGTCTTCTAATTGAACATACCCTGCCTGAAGAGAAGTACAAAACACTGAGTTTCAGAATAGAAGGAGTATCATCACCATTATCATCCTCATCATCATCATCAACCTAGATAAAAGTTTTTTTTAAAGCCATGGACTTTATTTTTCTCCATTATCTACACAAGCAATAATGTCCCTGACAAATCTAGTTGCAAGAGCAGCCCTGCCTCCGCTCGCTGTCAGCTTCGCAGACTGAGCCCTTGCAGCAGCCCAACACCCAGCAGATTCCGAGCCCAAGCAATCATTGCTCCTCCAGAGCCATGTGGAGAAGCCACTCTCAGGGCCACTGGCCTCCAAGTCTCTGCAAGTTCTTGCAAACCACACTGGGACTCAAGGACCCCGCAGACCAGGAGACTGGTGGGCATATCCATGCAGGTATGTAACGAGCAGACTGGAGCCACAGTCTCCAGGCTACGGTGCATCCACCACTTCTCAGCCACTGTGCAGTCCCCACAGATACTCAGACTGTAAGGCAGGGGTTGGTTGTGATTCTGGCACAGCTTCTGTTCGAGCACCCTCGGCTTTCTGCCTACAAACGCTCATGTTGGACACATGGCATTGTTTTCTGACCATGGACCAAATTGGTTTGTTTCACTTGGCTTCTCTCCCCCTGGCTCTCATTTCCTGACAGCCAGAGCTACTGGTGAACAGCCTGGCCCAGGACGAGCAGGGCGCCTGCAGGGGGCCTGGCTCTGTCCCTGTGTGTGGTCCTTGAGAAGGGAGGACTCTTGGCAGCAGAAGGGGGCGTTGTTAGCTGGAGGCAGTGCTGCACTTTGTGAGAAGAAGTATTTTAATCACAGATGTGAACAAAGCTGGCAAATAATCCTCCCTCTTGTGGGCTCAGCCATTCATCCTCTTTTATGTACAGGGAAAACCAGAAGCTTTAGTGAGGTCACCGTTTGGCTCAGAAAAGAACCAAGGGCACCGCTCTCCCCAGCACTGCCTGAGAGCGGGCGGCCTTGCCCTTCCTTTCCTGGAGAATGGGCTGCGTGTGTCACTGGGCACCCATGCACATGGTGGAGGATCCATGACCAGCTTTGAGGCCATGATTCCACATGTCCAAAGAGCCTGTCATCTGCTTTCTTTTCAGCCCCAAATAAAAAGAGCAGTTTTTAAACATGGTAAACCTAGTAGAATGTATTCATCCCATGGTTCCTGTCTCTCTCCACCATCAGTGGAAGGGTCGTCTTAGCAATCAAGCGATGACGTGAGAGGTACTCAGGATTAGCAAGGGGACAGTGTGCTATAGTTCCTCCTCATGAAGAAGCTGAACGGCAGTGCAGTTGGAGGTTGGGACCAAAATCAAAGCTCAACACGCTTTTCCAGGACAGCTTTGGGTGGCTAAAGTCTCCCTGGTGCTGGGGAGAGGGCCAGGAAGGGGAAAGCAGATGTGGAGGGGCACCAGCCAAACAAACACTCCCAGATTCCATCAGGATTTAACTCTGGGCACCAAAGCCCCCATTCATAACGGAAGCTGGTGTTTTGTTTCTCTGTGAAATGGCAGTGAGTATGGGGCACACCAGGAGTTGATTTTCTGTGCACTGTCTGTAAAAGTGACCCCAGGTCTCTACCCATCTCTATACTCCTGCCTTTTGCAGTGTGAGTTTGCATTGTTTTCTCAAGAGTTAGTGTCTCTCTGTGTCCTCTGGGGCCGGACTGCTGTTTTGATTTACTTCAGCCAACAGAATGGAGTAGAAGCAGTGGGCTGAATCCAGGGGGGAGCCCAGATTTAAGATGTTCGGTGTGCTTCTGCTGTCTCTCTTGCAGCCCTGCTTCCCTCGTGGAACTGAGCCCAGGCTATACCTCCGGAGGACAAGGCACCATGTGGGACAGAGAGGGGGGAGTCTTCATTGCTGAGACCACTATAGAGGCAACAGCCTCCAGCCAGCTTGCAGACATGCAAGCAAGGCCTGTGGAACCTGTCCAGGAAAACAGCAGGACTGTGAGAAATCACATACTGCTGCTTCTTGAAGCCACTCAGTTTGGGGTGGTTTGTTACATAGTAACAACTAACTGATAACTCCTCAGCCACATCCTAGAGGGTGAAGAGAAAAAAGTGGCATCCAATCATAATAAACACATCCGACTACAACCAACATCGGTCTGTGAACCATGAATACAATGAATCACGAATACAGATACCAGAGGCCTATCATTTGTATTGTCCTAGGGAAGGTACCAAGAGGTGAAGGGAACTGGAAGATAGCCTTGTAACCTTCGGCCTTTGGACTCTAACAAGGACAGGAGAGAGACCAAGCTGGCAAGGGACTCGAGCCCCCAGTCGAGTGTCAAGTAGAAGTTCTTCTCTAGATCCCTGGTTTAGACAAATTCTATCTCAAATTCCGTGACCCAGGTGAGCTGGTCACTCCATCTACAACCTGATCGATAGCACTACGTGTCCTGGTTACTTTCTTCATTGCTGGGACAACTCTCTTGACCCTCACCACCTAAAAGAGGAAAGGCTCACGATTTGTGGAGGGTTCAGTCCATAGTTGGCCAGCTCCACGCAGGCAGTATGTCAGAGGCTTATGTGAAGGAGGGTTGAGGGAAGCTGCTCACAGCATGGCAACAGGGAAGAGAAGGCCAAAAAGCAGCCAGAAGTCTCACAGACCCTTGGAGACCTCACCTCCTCTGAGCAGACTCCACTTCGAGCAGTGAGTCAGATAGAAACTCAGCAGCAGACTGATCCATTGATGAAGATCACATATTTGATCCTATCACTGCCCAAAAGCTCCACCTAAGAGTGTAAGAGGGTTGGAAGGAACCTCTAGATTTAAACCCCAGTAAATCAGAATGTTCTATAAAATTCCTGATACCTATTTACTGAAGCAGACTCAGGCTATCAAATCCTACCACCAAGGGAAGTGTTGTTAACATTGGGTGAATATCCTTGCAATGCCTCAAGGCATGGAAACAGACACGAGTTGTTACCAGTGGAATCCCAAGATTCAAATTTAATTTTCTAAAGTTACAAAGTGTGATAGGTTCAAAGTCAGCAATTCCAACAATTGCCTAAAAATAAAAGTACTTTCTTCTCCCTTTAGCTAGGAATTTCTTCCAGATTATTGCTCATCACATTGCTTTCTCTCAGTTTGGCTTTATATTTACTGTTTGAAAACATGAATCTGTCTATCAACTATATTTATTTTACTACTTAGCTCTCATGAGTTCTTATACAGATTACTACTACCTATTTTACTGTTTTTAGTTTCCAAGAACCATTTATTATCTTTTCATTAGTTATTTTCATAGAAGCCTAGTCTTGTTCAATGAGTACAAAACTAATTCTCAAAATTATCTGCAGATATCAATTAGGTTTCAAAAAAGATACTTTCTTTCTTGTGTTAACCCTATCTCCTTGCTAGCCATTTGTTATACTGAGCGTCTCAGATGGCTGGTTTTCCTCCATTGTAAAATACTTATACTTTTTGCTTGTGAAATTATATTTATTGGTAAAGATCTGTCACGGGAATCAGGGAGATAGGAGTTATGATTCTGTTAGCCAATAAGGAGAGTAGACCCAAAATAGAGGAGCCTGCTGAATCATGAACCTCAAGAAATCCTACAAAAAAAAAAAAACATCTTTCAGGTATTCTGCAACTGTCTGGGATCTCTCTAGAGCAAGGTCAGGCAAACAGTTGATTCAAGGGCACACAGCTCTTCATAGCCTTTTCTAGTAAGGTTTCTCTTAGTTGGTGTGAATGGGGAAATGGAGAGCATGTAGGGGTGTCTCTTAGGAGGAGGAGAAAAGATGAAAGATACCAGATCAGACGCAGTTAGTGCTCACCAGGGTCACCCTTGGGTTCCCACTTGCCGAGTTTCTCATTCTGGTCTGGGCCGTGAGCCCAACCACCTGCACTTCAGATGTGTTCCCAGTAGATGCTGAAGCTGCTCATCTAGGGATGACCCTTGGAGAAATGCAGAATTCAGGGTTCTCATTCTGATGCTAAAAGCTTCTTGCTCTTTGCCCGTCCTGCTGGGGTTGATGGCAGGAAACTGCCAGTGTTCCCATGAGGACCCTGGTCTCGCAGCAGCATCTGGGTCCCTTCTAGGACCTGGCCACCAGCCCACTGCCCTGTCTGCTCCTTAACCAACTTTTGAGCTTGGGAAGGTACTAGTCTATGTGGAGAAAAGTCTACTCACTTTTCCTGTAGCCTCTAGGGGCAGTACCTTCAATTCTGATTAAATTTCATTACTCCATCTCTGTTCTATACAGTTCATAGATATTTTTGTTGTGTTTTTTTTTGTTTGTTTGTTTGTTTGTTTTTTTGAGACAGGGTCTTGCTTTGTAGTTCAGGCTGGCTCTGAGCTCGCTATGTAGCCCAGGCAAGCCTCGAACTCAGCAATCCTCCTGTCTGTGCCTCCCGAGTGCTAGGATTACAGGCATGAGCCACCACGCCTGGCACTGTGGTATGCAGTATGGTATTGATTGTTGGTGGGCTTGAGTCTCCATGCCCAGCATTGTTTGTGGTTTCTGGGGATCGAACTCAGGACCTTGCACTTGCGAGGCAGGCACTGGAACCACTGAGCTAACCCTCCGGCCCTTTTTGTTGTGTTTTTAATACCACACCCTAATCTGTAGCATTGCTATGACTGATTTACTTCTCTACACATTTTTCCTTCTTCTTATTAATAAAAGTTTTTTCCAAATTTAATATTTATTAGTACATTTATAATCCATAATTATTGCATCCATTCATATGATAATATCTAAAGGTACATGAATGTAGAAAAAATAATAAGTCTGCTGACTCTGCCACTAAATTTTAAAAGATTTTATTTAAATATCTCTCCTGGGCTATAAGTAAGTTTTGGAGAAGAGAGTGAATCAGTTTCTTGCCTCTCCCCGTCACAACCCTAAATGAAATATCACTCAACACGTTTATGAGTTTCCATCTTTGATATTCCCCCCAGCCCAGTTATTCCAGCTCTACTCTGAATTCAAGAAGCTGTTGCCCATGCAGCACAGTCAACTGCATTTCATGAATCATCTGCCCCACACCCTGCCCTCTTAAAATGGTGATCAATGAATAAGCCTGGGCTGCACTTGGCTGCATGATTTACATGGAGATCAACTGTGCTGAAATTCTCAAGGGTTAATGCTCACTTGTTATTGTTGCGATCAAGAAAGGTCCCCCCTTCAAAGCCTCATGAGCTCACAGACAGGGCTTTTGGACCATGATCGAACTGTGATGTGCTGTACTTAGCCACTGTGTAAGTTCAGCAGCTGAGTGTGTTCTTAGGAGATGGGATCTTGTTGCAAGAGGTAGGTCGCTGGAGCCGTGGCCTGAAGAGGCCCTGCCTTCTCTCTCTGCTGCCTGACCTCTATGACGTGAGTTGCTCCCCTCCACCAGACCTTTCTACCATGCCTTCCTGCTTTGAGCCAGTAGGCTATGGACTAAAAACGTAAACTATAAACCGCTCCTTCTTTAAATTGTAGGTGTTAGGAATTGTATCTCAGTGACAGAGACAGTGACTAAGACATCTGTTTATGTGAGAAATGTGCAACTTGAAACAATAGGCACTAAGAAGAAAGAATCTCTACCTGGTAGCATGTGCTCAAGAGTACCTTGCTGAACTATCCTGGCTTTTGACTCAACCATCCATTAAGACAACTCTAATATCTACCACATAGAATTATGGAGAAAGTTATCAAATACAATTATGTAGGTAAAATCTTGCAGATGTCACAGAGAAATATTCAGTAAAAGATACTAAAGAGAGAACCCTTGAACTTGGAGCCCTTGTGCTGTGGTCCTTGCTCTGCTGTGCTGCATGGACCTAAGAAAGGAGTTGGAAACTCAGGAACCTCTTTACTACACAGCCACCCAAGACAGGAAGCTTGACGAGTTTGTCTTTTCTGGTACTAATCAGAACTCTGTATATTGCAAGTAACAGAGACTCAGCTCACAAGGGTTGAAACCAAAAAGAAAACATTTGTGGATCTACTGCCTGAAGCTCAGTCTGAGTTTTTCTGGGTGTCAGCCTCTTTCTGTCTTTCCAGCTCAGTCCTGCCTTCCCCTACTTTGGTTTCTCAAGTACAGTCTCACTGCATGTTCCCTGGAGAGCTCAGATTCCCACCCGCATGCCAGCAGGGATTCCCAAGGACACAGCGACACCCTGGCTAGGTGTAGACTAGATGGCTGTCTGCAGCAAGAGGAGTAGAATGCCCTGATTGGTCAGGCCAGCTCTGGAACTGACCGGTCCGTAGCATCAGGAGTGAGAGCAAGAGAGAAAGAAATATTTTCCAAGTGGAAATTGGCTTGTAAAAGAGAGCAGATGCCGCGTAGACAAAAATAGCAGATGGATGCTTCAGCCAGTGAGGAATGTGCGACTGAGCAAGGATTGGTACATGCAGATTATCATGGATGTGCCTTTGATAGTAAGTGGAGTGAGGTAGGTTACAACCCATGGTCAGTCCCTGGAAGGACCTCTCTGTATTCCTGGACAGGTTGTATATGTTTTTGTCACCAAAAGCAGACTAAAAAGCTAGGCTGGAGGGAAGCTGCCTCTTCTCTCATCAGGTGAAAGGGCCAAGGCAAACCCTTTGGCTCTCCGCACCTGGATAACTGGTTAGTAATTCTGATAAAAAGCCAATTAATCAGCACCGCTAACATCACCCTCATCACCATCATCATCACTGTCATCACTACTATCCCCATTATCACCATTACCCTCACACCTTCATGTCACCATCACCACCATGGCAGCAGTTGTCACTACTGGCTTAACTGCCAGAGTTTTACTGTGCTCCGTCCACGATGGATTTCTAAGTTGTGTACCAATGAAAACATATTTAGATTTGCAAACAAAAATGTGGAGCTAAACCATGACATATTTATCATTCTGCCTTAGAAACCAGGTATATGGTGCTACGTGGGACCCCAGGTGAGTTCTCGCATACAAGCTTAGGTCCTTGGCTCACCAAACAGAAGCATCTGATTGAGCCACCTGTGACCCTCTTCACCTCGCAAGCCCCAGCTGCAGCCACGGTGTCTGTGCTTAGTAGGCTCAAGAGATGTATTGATCAGTGTTGTTATGTAAGATAAAATGTGATCTTTTGCTTAGAGCATGAACAATGGGTATTATTAAATCTCTTCAAACTCTGGATTTTATCACAGGAGAAACACGACAGTTCTTACACACCTTGGACCAGGATTGCATTCTTCATCCCTTCCTGTTTACTATTACCTGGAGGAACTGTCAGGAGCCTTTCTATTATGCAGATAACTGGGGACAGAAACACTGAAGACTTGCCTTCCTTGGTGCATTAATCAGGACACTGCCCATTGTTTCTTTGCCTTCCTTAAGTTAATAAAAAGCACTGTAGTAAATGTGGAGTATTATATTAAGCAATGAAGTATACCATCATTTGAAGTATGTTGAATTATGATCCCTTTTACTTGAGCATTTATCAAATAAGTGCACTGATTCAGATGACCTAGTAGGGAAAAGATGAAATATTAGTGAGGGACTGTGAGCATAGTAATGTCCTTGACTGGAACAAGGTAAAAAGTACCACCAGTATGAGTGTGGCTGTCATACCTATTTTAATTAGCAATATCAGAGATTTTCTGTTCTTCATTTTCTGATGTTTGAATTTTATGCCACCTCCCCTGCCCACCCTACCTATGAAGTATGTTGTGAATGTATGTGTGAGTTAAACAGATTAACCCACTTGGCTCTACATTTATGAAGAATAAATAATCTATTGTCTTCCTGTTTGTGGTTATTTGCCTGATTACTTTACTTATACCAGATACATAATATTTGGGACTGAAATTCTATTGCTGTTTTGATTCATATAACTTCTAAGTTAAAAATTTGCATTTATGAAGATCTTCAATCTCTAAGCAACCCAGGCAAAATTGCAGGACAGTTTTCTTTAATGCTTTTCAGTTTCTATTTGTTCCTTATTCCTTCCGAGTTGGTTGCAGCCATCTTGGTTGAAGCCACTGAAGGCTCAAACCGAGAATAGACTCTTTTGTTAGATCCTGGGGCCCAAGTAAAGAGGCAGCTAGTAAACTGATCACCGGCTCCCCTCCCTCTGCCCTTCTCTCCTGAGCCTTGCAAACAGAGGGCCCCTCTGGGGCCTGGGGCTGAAGAGTGGCCCCCCAAGATGTCTAGGTCACTTTACGTGACAAAAAGGACATTGGAGCTGTGTGAGATTAAAATAAAGGACGATCTTAGACAACCCTGGGTGAACCCATTGGGCCCAGTCTAGGCAGAGCCCTAACAAATCCAAGAGGAGGCAGGAGACTCAAAGTGCACAAGAGACTGGCCGCCCATGCTAGCTTTGAAGACAGAGGAAGGGTACCACAAGCCAGGGTGGTGGGGGCCACTCCAAACTGGAACCAGCTCTCAGCTGACAGCAGGAATCTGGAGCCTCCACCTCACCACTGCAAGCAGATGCATTTGGCCACCTTAGATGAGCCTGGAAGCAGATTTTCCTTTCAAGCTTCTATGGGACACAGTGAGACTCGAGACAGAAGTTCAGGCAGATTGGCTACCTCTAGGAACCAGGAGGATAATGAATTTGAGTTGGTTTACACCTCTAAGTGCATGATAATTTTTATCACAGCACCTGACAGCCCCGGGATTCTGGAACAAAGCTTTTTACAACTGAAGGACACCAGCACTGCACTCCCTAGAGATGGCTGACATCATCACCAAGGCAAACCCCACCCACAGCTGGGTCCTGACAGTATCTCCACTAGGCAGCTTCTTGGAAACCAGAGTTTGCCAGTGCCCTCCCCACGGCTGTGAATCTGTGCAGCAGATCAGAGGCGCAGACATCCCTCCAGCCACCTCTGGTGCTTCTAAGTCCTCAGCTAACAAGTCGCTTTGAGCCGTTTTTTAAAAATTACCTTTAAACTTTGTAGGGAAAGCAGGATGGCTGTTCATGGTACCAGCTATCTGCAGATATTCTGTGTCTCGGAGTTAGGGGAGAGGCAAGAGGGGTGGCAGCCAAGCACCTGCTCCATCCTGCCCTCTGTCCTGGACCAGGCACGGGGACGTTCTCGTCCACAATTTAATGAGTGGACAGATGTACACTCGCCATTCTCATCTTCTGTTCCTTAAGTTTTAAATTTTTTTTAATTGAATTCTTTTTGGTACAATTTATATACATCTCAAAATCACATATAGCATTGGGAAATTTGTACCAGTATATGCCACAAGTTAATTCTCATTTTTACCCATATCCCTACCCACTCCCCCTCCTCCCCCCTTTATACATGCTCTTTTATTTTCTTTCTGTATCATATTTATTCCTTCCCCTCATCACATTCCCACACCAAGTTTCCTATA
>PVIC010008911.1:0-30761 GCA_004025085.1 Thryonomys swinderianus | reverse complement strand
GTATATCCTCCAGATGTCTCCATTTACACCTAAACGGATCGATCTTGTCATTCTTTATGGCAAAGTAATACTCCATTTTGTAAAAAAAACCATATCTTCTTTATCCACTCTCCAGTTGATGGACATTTGGGTTGTTTCCAAGATTGAGCTATCACGAACTGAGCTGCTATGAACAAGGGTGTACATCTGTCTTTCCAATGTGAGTTTTTAAGTTCTTTTGGGTACATTCCTAGCAGGGGTATAGCAGGGTCAAATGGGACCCGTAGTCCTAGTTTTCTGAGAAATCTCCACACAGATCTCCACAATGGTTGCACAAGTCTGCAATCCCACCAACAGTGGAGAAGGGTTCCTTTCTCCCCACAGCCACGCCAGCATTTATCTGTTCCTTAAGTTTTTAGAAAACACAGACAATACATTTACAATTCGGAAGTGCATAAGACAGAAATTAAAGTGTATTTTTGCAGTCCTGTGTCCCTAGGATGGACATCAGTTCCGTCAAGCAGAAGTTAGATTATTAGCACATAGGAGATGAGTGGCTGGAAGCTATAAACCTTGATTTTTTTCCTTTGTTTTCTCAGTCCTTAGTTATAGATAAAATCCAAGGATGTCATGGTTTTGAAGGTTAACCTGAGAGCATGTAACCTCCTTAGTGCGCTGATAAAGTCCAGGGCCTTACAAAGCCAGAGCAGAGTCTGTGGGGGAGGGTTTGGGAAAAACCTCAAGGTCTAAAAAAAAAAAATTTACACAGAAACCTTCTGCTTAGGGAGTGAAAAACAGGAAGCTCCTTCCCTCTGAAACTGGTCAACACAGTCCATTTTCCTTGTACAAGAACAATGACTTCAGAGGAAAGAAGAGATCCCTTGAAAGACCAGTTAATTCCATAAATGTAACAGACCTCATTTGGCACAGTGCCAGGCTGGCCCTGCCCGCATGTGGGCCTGAAGGTTTGTTCTCTCTCTTGCTCTGAAAATTGATCACTTTCCAATAAATTCTGAGACACACACTCTGAAATTTTTTGTCAAGGACAGGACCACTTTGCAAGTGTTTGTCCCCACACCTTCCTGTGCCCACATGCCTCTCCCTCTCTCATTCTCTCACACTCACCTTTTCTCCAATACAGTTAAACTGTATTGATGGCATTTCCTCAAGGAGAGGAAATGTTACAAATCTACACCTTTCTGGGGACTACTGATCTTTCCCTTTGTATGACAGGTGAGTCTTATTTGAGGTTTGTTTCCTTTGGAGTTATTTTTTCCTTTTGAAATGGGTGGCTGTGTCTGCCAGGAGAGATGTGGGGCAGAAAAGACCTCAGTTTTTGGATGGGGCTGGTCTCACCATATGGTCCCCCAGTTCTACCCAGCGCCTTCGGTCCTTCTGCTCCTGGCCTCACAGTAGTTACTCTGCGGGTGCTCCGTCTCATCACTCCCACAGACCATCCGCTCCTGTCTCCGGATCCTGTCTGGAATTCTGCTTGCCTGGGGTTCCTGAAATATCAGGATTTGAAGTTAGATTCTTACTGAAAGTGTCATCCATTTCATCTTTGAGTTCTTCCCAGACTCTCGTGTCACCATTCCCAGGTAAAAATAGCATTTATCAGCATGCAGGCTAGGCTGCCAGACTGCTCGCACCTGGAAAGCCTGTCCCTGAGGGGGACGGGGATGCACCTTTGTCCTGCTGCAGCTCACACGCCTCCTTCTGGACTCCCGTCCCCAAATCCCAGTCCACACTGTGGGGGTCTGACGCATCTGCCAGGCAGCACTTACTGCAGATGGACTGGCAATTTGGGGGCAAGAAGCCTTCTGCAATGACTGCTCCCTGAAATGCGTCGGCTGTCTCTGCCTCTCCTCTCTGGTGGCCAGGAAGGCCAGGCACAGAGGTGCCCTTGCAAGCACATGCGATGTGAGAAGGGAAAGGCAGCCAGGTGCTGAAGAGCCATTTCCAAGGGCTTCTTACCCTCAGAAGGAGAATGTGTGTGGGAGTGTGTGTGTGTGTGTGTGTGTGTGTGTGCACTGCACATGTGCATTCTTGCTTCTGTTTTCTGTATCTGCTCCCCACCAGCTCCCTCTGTCCATTTTCCTATTCCCCTTTGTGCAGTCAAAAGCAGAGGCTTCTGAGAAATAAGTGCTAACCAACCAAGTTCTTGCTGTGGGGGAAGCTCCAATCAGCATCTGCCTTTTTCCCTGATGTAAATACTCCCACCACAGCCAATTTCAGACTGTCAAGGTGTCATCAGTGGGTGTGGGGGGCTAGGAAGAAATGCACACTGGGCATCATGGAGACAGGATCTGCAAAGGCCTCCACAGACCATGAAATGAGTAGGAAGTGATGTCTTTTAGGCATGTACTAATTTATTTTTAAATAATGTATTTTTAACTTTATGTACTTGATTTTTAATGATTGTGTTAACAACTGGTGTGTGAAATTCCTAAAAATGTAACAATAAATGTATAAACTGGTCCATAGAATGTCATGGAATGCCTCTTGGAGAAGCAAAAGCCTGAAGTTTGGGCATTTTCTTAAATGATTCTGCAGAACAGCTCCTCTTTTTTCCAACCAGTTCTTTGAGTGTCTGACCCTATACCTAAATTCTGCACTGGTCCCAGATGGATTTCTGATTTATTTACTTTTGGTTCTGGAGCCTGCAGGAATGCTCTGGAATAAATGGTTCTGAAAAAATGTATGTTCTAATATCTCCCATGAGTGACACTGATTCTTACAAATTCACTCATTTCCAGACTCCAGAGACTTGGTCTCTGGCCTGTTTCTGCCCTGAGACAGCCAACCATGGACTGGAACCTTAAACCACCATGAATGTCTTCACCTGTAAATTGTGGGTGTTGGGTATGGTGTCTCAGTGATGAGGAAAGTGGCCAAGACAGAAATTAAGAGCTGGTCTTCCTGATCCCAGGAATGATCACATGCAAGAGTATAACTGGTAAACAGCCCAAATGGATTTGTGGGAGGTTTTTAAAACTCTCTACTTTAAACACATAAACTCTCTACTTTAAACTTTCAGTTGAAAAGCTAGAGTCTTTGCAATGATTAGAAATCCTAATCTAGTTTTTGGGTTAAATCCAACCAACCAATTAAAGACTCCAGATCAGTACAATTTGTAAACTCATCAGTAGTAGGCAGAATTAAATTCCATCACTATGTGTGTGTTCTAAAGTCTCCTGGGTGATTCCACAAGCCTTCTCTGTCTTCTTCTTCAAGATGTGGGCTCATCCCTCGGGGCTCCTCACCAAACCACACCCCTCTCCCCATGATGCTGTCCAGACCCTCCAAGGAGCAGCTGCCTTTACAAAGGAGGAAACGAATTTCTAATATCCCTGAAATATCCACATGAGTTATAGTCTTTTAGAGGAAAACTTTTGGGAAACCCTATTTCATATCTTTCTCCTCTCTAATTTTATTTTTTTATTGTTGTTTTGTTTTGGTTTGATTTAAGGCAGGGTTTCACTTTGTAGTTCAGGCTGGTCCTGAGCTCACTATGTAGCCCAGGCAAGCTTCGAACTCAGTACTCCTCCTGCTTCTGCCTCCTGAGTGCTGGGATTATAGGCATGAGTCACCACGCCCAGCTCTCCACCCTACTTTTATATATCTGCTTCAGTTTAGTCAGCACAAACTTCCTGTGATGGATCACTATCCGTGTTGCTGGGACAAAACATCTGACTACAACTTAAAGAGAGTGAGGTTTAATTTGGTTTATAGTTTCAGAGGCTTCGGTCCATGGTCAGGGGCTGTAAGACGAGACATCACAGCGGAAGTGTGCAGGGGAGCAGAATTGCTCATTGCATAGCGTCCATGAAGCAGAGCACAGGGGAAGAGCTGCAGCAAGAGTCAGGCCCTCCAAGGCACACCAAGTGCCTCCTCCCTCCAACTGGACCTCTCTCCTCACAGCATATCCAGCCATGAACATCTCTGGGTTAATCCACAGCCCACCTACGTCTCCCAGGGTCTAGTCACCTCCGCAGGAGACTTCCAATCGAATCAAGTTGACAGTAAAGTGTAACTGGCACACCATGTAAAGATATTTATGCTGCCTGGATATTGTTGGTTGCAGTTGTTCATGAACATGGGCAAAGGATCACTGCTGGGGCCTTGTACCTCCTACTCTAACACACCTTCACAGCCAGGCATCAATCATTTGTTTTTCTCCCCATGCTTGGTCACTAGATGTCACTGCAGGGAAAAAATCTGACCCAAAATCAAATGTCGGGGAGAGAGTCATGTTTTGGATCCTGAGGAAGTGGTTGCCTTAGTAACGGGGAGCACGTGAAAGAACTTCCCCTCTATGGACAGCGAACAGGGTACAGCTTGCAAGTCACATTCCGGTCAGTGCCCGGAAAAGGAGGTGCTGATGAAGCTGAAGCCCAAGTGTGAGGTCTTTGAGAACAACAGGAAGGACAGGCAGACAGAAAGAGAGGGAGACAGAGAAAGACAGTTGGAAACTGCCTGGCATCCTAGGTGTGCTCAGAAGCCCTAGGTCGAGTCTAAATCCAAACCGTAACCCACGGCCCCAAACGGCTTTTCCCTCCAGATGTTCATCATCCTGACAAAGGCAATATTGACTGTCACACAGCCACAGCTGCATGGACACTGGGACAGTGAGCCCGGAGGTCAGCACCCACCTGCACCTGCGCCGTCTGAGGACAGAGCCTGGGAGGGAACAGCTACATCATCATGGCTGGAGGAAAGACCCACCCACCTTCCATGCCTGCAGCCCTGCAGCCTTGTAGCGTAAGCTGCCGCTATGTGCTTTGGTGTTGCAACCTCCCCCTCTCAGCTTCATCCTCCCCTGCAGTCTCCAGTGGGAGCTGCTCCCAGCTGCACATTCCTGCCCAGCACGGGCGACCAGCGTCCACTGTCTCCTGCATTTGCTGTGAAAAGGGTTGGCTCTTTGGATCTCTGCCCCCATAGCACCCATGAAGGTGACACAAGGCAGAGATTAAATGGTTATGGACCAGCACTGACGCACGCAGCAACACCAGCCTAGAAGCGTGTGAGGTTGGGAGGTCCAGATTACCCCCAAGCCTGACTGGGGCCTGGCCCACAAGAGCCGCCTCCCCGCAATGCGCAGGAGGCACCCATCTCAGCCTCCCCTTTCTGTGTGTTGAGCTCTGAAACCAGATTGCAGGAAGATTTAGGGAGCTCCTGAACCTTCTCAAAGGTCAGCTTGCTGTCCAGACTGTCTGAGTGGCTCTAGAAAATGCCCTCTGCTCGTAGCCCAGCCAGTGACCCTCGAGAACCTGTTAGAGACGCAGTCTCAGGCACCATCCTGGACCTATTAAGTCAGGACCTACATCCCAGCCAGCAGGGCTGAGATACCACATTGATTAGTGCTCATCACCCTGTGCGGTAGGGGGTGACCACCTGCTCCTCGATGTCCCACAGTACTGGAGTGGTCTTCACGGTTGCACACGGCTCGAAAAAGTTAGTGACATGATGTGTAAGAAGTCTGTGAAAGCCAGGCGTGGTGGCTCATGCCTGTAATCCCAGCACTCGGGAGGCAGAGATAGGAGGATTGCTTAGTTCAAGGCTTGCCTGGGCTACATAGTGAGCGCAGAGCCAGCCTGAACTACAAAGTGAGACCCTGTCTCAAAAAAAAAAAAAAAAAAAAAAGAAGTCTGTGAAAGTCCAACTTCAGTGTCTATAAATAAAGCCACACTGGGGCACAGCCATGCTCACTTCATTACAAATCCCATGGCTGCCTTCACCCTGCGCAGGTAACTAGAACAGAAGCTGTGCAGCCCGCCAAGCCAGAAATACCTCCTGTGCGGTGCATGACACCCCAACATTTGCAGAGCGACACTTCACACACTCCCTTCCTTCTGTGTTCCATGATTTTGAGGTACCTGCTCCCGAGAGACCCAAGTAGAGCCTCAATCTTGGTCCTCCTCATCCCGACCCCCAGATTGTAGATCCAGGCCATTCCCAAAGCTCTCACCTGCACCCCTTCCTTGGGCCCCTCAGAATGCAGGCCATGCTCTCTCTCCTCAAGCCTTTGCCCTCTCCCCTTCCTGCTTGACTCTTTTCCTGCTCTCTGAGGGCAGCCTGGCCTTTGGGGCATCTTTGTTCAGCTCCCTTCCAGCTTGCTTTACATTTTGGGCTTGTGAATCCAGCCCTGTCCATCTCTGCAACCCCCATCAGTTAAAGGAGCCCTTGGCACGGAAAAAAACTCAATAATCTGCTTGCTGATTGGAGGTGAATGTGTTGTGTCCGCTGATTCCGGATGCTTTTCATGGGACCAGCATGACGCAGTGATTAAGTGGTGGACTGGCTTTCCATCCAGAGATAGGGAATAACTTGTCTCTCATTTGCTCGTTTGTTCTCTACAGATACATGAAGCATCAAGGCTGTGCTAGTTTCCAAGGCTGCAAAGATGAGTTCAGACGGAAACCAGTGCATCATCTTAGTGACCAGCAACAGGGAGGCTCGGGCTGCAGAGGTCTTTGCAAAGGCCAAGCAGCTCTGGATGCACCGAGGGCTCATGCGCATGAGACCATCCACTTACAGGCGGAGTCTGTGCCGTCCTGCAGTTGGCCACAGAGCCTCTGATTCCTGGCACCCAAGTCCCTGCTGGGCTCAAGCCAGCCTTCAGCTTTCCTCGGGCTCAGGGCCTGTCCTGCTGGCAGCCTGAGCTGGTGCCCGGGGCCTGGAGTACTGGGCAGTGTGCCCTGTTCTCATGGCACCCTGTGTCAGAGTGTCCCTAAGTGGTTGTACAGGGTCCTGTGTGCTACAGGTGAGGTGACCACTGGCCACTGAATTGCAGTGTTTCCCCACCCCCTCAGCACTGGCAGCAGAGCAGACATGGCTCAGGCCGAGAGCCCTGCCACAGCTTACACAGAAGAAAAGACATCTAACAGAAGCATGCACAGGACGTGGTGACAGTGTGAGGGAAGAGATGGAGGTGACCTCTACCAGCAGGAGTGTGCAAGGTGGCTGAGGAGATGGCAGGAGCGAGGCACTTCACACAGAAAGAACAGCCGTGCGGGATATGAGACGGCTCAGGTCGGGGAGCGAGTGGAGCACAGAGGCGCACAAGGAAAGCGAGGTAGAACGGGATGGGATGGGAAGGCGGCTGATGGAGAAGGGCCGCAGGGGCCGGGCTCAGGGCCCCGGACTTGCCTTTCCCGGGGTAGAGTCCTCTGGAAGATGCTGCGGGGCCAGGCACCTCAGAGGAGCAGTGAACTAGAACCTGCACTCCAGCTCTCCCAGGGCTTGGGATGCGTCCCCCGCCCCATGCATGGCACACACCCACACACAGGCTCACTTGTGAGGCACACTGGCTTTTCCTTTTCTCCTTCACCCTCCTCCTGTCAGTCAAGTTCGCTGGATGGGGAAACCTCTTTGAAGTTCAGATCGAACTGGGCCAGTGTTCCCTCCTGCCGAATGCTACAGCCATCCCCTCTGGATGGCCTACAGGCTGTTAGAAGAATGAAATTCGATAAGAACACTGAACAATACTTTCTAAATTGGTATGAATGTCAGGGGTGCTGGTGAGGATGGTGATGTGACAACGGTGCTGGTAATTTGATGCTGGTAATGAGGATGGTGGTGGTTATGGTGGACGTGGCTGTGGTAGTGATGCTGGTGGTGATGGTGATGAGAACAGAGATGACGACGGGCATGGTGGGGGTGACGACGGTGGTGAGGGGAGAAGGAACGGGTGATGGTGTGGGGTGATGACGGTGACAGTGAGGTCACAGCCATACAAAGACCTCCTTCCTGCTCGGTGGTTTAAACTCATTCCCTTCTGGATTAGTCCTTGAGTCACCTCTGTGACTGCAGAATTTATCATGAAAGTGAAACTCTTACAGAGTACAATTAATACACCAGGGACAAAAGCACATGAGTAGCCCTCAGCCATATTTGTTTCATCAGTAATGAAACAAGCCAGGGAGGCAGACCTTTCCAGAGCCTAGAGACGAAAGCACACTGTAGGCTGAGCATTGAACATTTCACCCTGGTTTTCAATTTGTGCCTAAAATACTTACAAAGGGACTTGACTGGGAATGCAGAAAGCCAGTACATCTTACCTTCTGGACCATGGTAACTTCGTATAGGTGAGTGTCTCAGGCTGCATTTGGCACACTAGCCAAATAGGACCACGACAGTGGCCCAGGGCATGTGAAAGCAGCAGTCCCATCCCTGGACACCTGAGCCCATCTGGGATCAGAGGCCTCGCCATTCCCAGATCCTCTCTCTTGTGTAGGAAGATGTTCCTTGCACTTGGAGGAGAGCGGGGACTCCCACAGTTCCTTCCCCTGCTCATCCCAGAGCTTCAGGAAGAGACCCTCACTGGGGTGGAATTGAGCTTAACCAGTACTGGCCTTCCTCCTGTGGACAAGGCCAAAGTAAGCTACTTCTGAAAGCCCCTCACACCACTTCATGGTGTCCTCCCCAGTGGCAAACCTGGAGGAGCTGGCTGAAGGGAAAGGGTGCAGTCTTGGGAATTAAAAAGTGATGTGTGGTCCTCTGCCTTCCTCATCTCCCTTTACCTCTGTCCTAGAGACCTGAGACTTGTCACAGGGAAACACTGCCGCTCAATCTACATGGGCCCTTTGAGGAGAATTCTAAAAGCCTTGTGCCAGACTCAGCAATTTTATTTTCACAAGGCCATTGGGTATTTCAAGGCTTTTCACTTACAGGTGAGAAGTATGTTACGGATTCACTGGGACAAAGATAAACTTCTGGAATATTCTGTAGAATCTGTTTCCTAAAATAAATCCAATCCAAGAAGGAGAATTAAAAACAAATGCCCAATTCCCTGAGGTGAGCTATTAGTTAGGACAAACAAACCTCTTACAAAGATGACAGATGGAGACAGAAGGATTGTGTTTTTTTCCATCTGAGCCAGGACTCCTGAACCGGACAGGATACTCAGAGCAATTGGTAGAAATCCGTTCTTAAGACAAGCCCTTGGGGCTCCCTGTCAGAAATCCCACTAATGACTTCCCTGATTCCCACCCTGTAGCAGAGGCCTGGCCCACAGCACTTACAGCTGAGAATGTTATTAGAAGTCAAACCAAGCCATTCCTGCTGGCCCCGGGGAATGATGCAGGGATTGAATAATTCTACAAAGATCCTGGCATCTGTGCGTATGAGCCACAAATGGCCTTTAACTTTGGCGCAGGGGGAGTGAGGCTCACAACTCAGACCATGAGAAATGCGGGCTCTCCCTGGCTAGCTCCGGAGGTGCCAAAGCCTGGTCCCCACCCACAGGCAGCCCAGGGCTCCTCCTTCCCTCTTTTTGATCCTACAAAGGAACAAGTTAATTCCTTCTGAGCAGTTTCCCTACAACGTTGCAGCTGCCACTGCCTCAGGGTACACAGTCCCCCCAGAGCCCACGAATTTGGAACGGATTTGGCAGGCAGCAAAAAGCTTCAGAAAAGGAGTCTTACAGCAGTTCCAGCATGGCGGTGGGCTGTGGGTATCGAGGCGTCTCCGCCCTCCAGTGGGCACAGTGTACCCTGGAAGCCCAGGTACCTCCCTTCTCTGCCTCTCACTTTTCAGCCCTAGCAGTGACCTTTGACATGGTTGCCTAGGCAATGAAACCTCGGCTCTCCTAGTCTCCTAGGTCCTGCCAGAACAGGACTGTCCGGTGAGGTCAAAGAGCAGGAATGGCCTTGGGGACATGATGGCAAGAGGAAAATGGGGCACTTTGCCCTGACGATAGCCCCATGTGAAGGGTGAATTAGACTGCTTGCTCCCACCACTAATTTTTCCTCCCTCTTTTGGCATTTGGAGATGAGATCTCACTATGTAGTTCAGTGGCCTTGACCTCGTGGCAGTCCTTCTGTCCCCGTTTCCTGAGTGCTGGGGTGACAGACTTGCACCACCACACCTGGCCCTGCAGTAGTATGGAGCCTGGCTAGGGGCTGGACTCCTCACTATCTGAGAGCCCTGGGGTACATCCTCTGTCCCTACCTGCTGTTCCACCTTACTACAACTTGGCTGGTCTCCATGTGTGTGCAAACATGCACGTTTGAGTGTCTGTGTTAAGTATGTTTGTTTTTGCAATCCTGAGACGAAGCCCTTCGGATTGCAGGAGAGTCCCAGCGCCCTCCGTGGCAGGGCTTCTTGTGCTGCTGCACCTCAGAGCCCTTGCTATCCTGGAGGTGGGTGGCACTGGGTCATGTGCCTGTCCCTGCACCAGTCAGACCAAAGATACTGTGTTGCATATGCAGTGGAGGGGTCAGGGGCAAGGAGCTATTTCCCAGTACTCTGAGTCTGAAGCAGGCTGCAGTCAGGTCTAGGTTGGTCAGAAATGTTTAATATTTAGCAGCTACCCTCAGGAGATGTTTAGCATCTCCTGCAGGCTTTCCATATGTGTGACCAGGGCCCCAACTTCAAATGGGCCCCGGACTAGGGTGTGCATGCACGGGGCATGTGGTCTTAAACTTCTTAACCACTTTCTCTGCATGTGTTTTATATGCGGTCTGAGGGGACAGTGGAGCTCAGCGCTTCCAGTTGCTCATAATTCTGCCATTTCCTGGTATGGGCTTTCATCCCCCAGCTCCACACCAAGCCCTGTCTCTCTCCGCCGATCTTATGTCCCCTGATCAGGCAGAGATGGGCCACACCTGTGAGAAGTCCTTGTTCCCTGTCACCCTCCACCCCTGCAAGTTCCCATACATGGACACAGGGGAGGGAGTGAGGGTGGCCCTGGCCCAGCCAGCAGCCACACTGCACTCAGGGTGGGGGATCTGCTGGAGGACTCAGGCCCAGCCCTCCCCTGGGTGCTGAGAGGACCCCAGAGTGGGGCGGCTGAGCTGCACTGCCCTCATGCACTGTGTGCTGGACAGTAGTGTTGGACAGCAGGGGTGGGAGAGGAGACTATGTTCCTTGCTCCTGGCTGGGGCTCTGTACATCTGGCTGGCTGGACAGAAGGCCTCAGGGCACAGTAGGCTCTAGAAGCTCATTGAGTTTCAGGCCACACCACTTGGTCTGCAAGTTCTCAGAGCTGAAGGAGAGTGACATTAAAAACAAACCAAACCAGCACTGTGGGTCTCAAGCCTCTGTCTTCTTTCCAGGGCATCATTCCCAATAATCCTCACTTGTTCTTAACTCCATCTTGGCATTTGCTTCTCAGAGGATCCAGCTGATACAGGGAATAGAACTCAGTGTGGAGATAAAAGAATGAACACAGTGGGACAAAGTGGTGCACTTCTGTAATCTCACCACTCTTGGACGGATGAGGCAGGAAGATCATAATTTAAGTCCAGCCTGCAGACTTAGCAAATTAGTGAGACCCTTGACTCAAAATGTAAAATAAAAAAGGGGTTAGAGATGGAGCTCGGTGCAAAGGCCCTGAGTTCAATCTCCAGTACAGAAAGAGAGAGAGAGAGAGAGAAGTAAAAGACTGCAGAAGAAAGGAACATATGTTGCATTTAATTCCTTTCACAGACCTCTTGTTAACAAGAAATTATGCATTTTCTTTTTATTCTAGCCTCTGTAAACTGTCTCCAGCTCACCCCAAGACTGGAGCAGGTTTCCTAGCCCATTAGCAGTGCCAGGAGAACTTTGTATTTGTGCCTGTGTGTGTGTGTACATGTGTGTTGTACCAGATACTGAGCCCAGGCCTCTTGGACACAAAGCATATATTCTACCTTGAACCACAACCCTAACCCTTTTAACTTTTAAAAATTTGACTTTATAATTTGGAAGTACTGGAGGTTGAACTCTGGGATTTGCACTGTTAGATCCCTTTTATAAAAAGTTAGGCCTTTTATAAATCTATTTTGAAATGGGTTTTGACCCAGTCAGTAAGTTGCCCAGGTTGAACTTGAACTTGAGCCTCAACCTCCCAAGGAGCTAGAATTATGAGAGTGTCCCACCATGCTAGACTGCAGTTAGAGCTTTAAAGTCTTCTAAGGCTGACTACCCCTCTCTTCTGATTTATGTATCTGGGAGTGGCCAGTCCTCAAGTGTAGCTCCAAGAACCCAAGCAATTGTAGCATCCAAGGAAGCCTCAGGACTCACGGACTGGAGATTGGCAAACTCAAGTGCATGTGCAGCATGGGTAAGGCTCTCGGGGGACAAGATCTCTTTCCTTTTTGTGCCAAAACTATTTGTGCTGTATGTGTGCGACACTTTTGTTTATCCCTGTACTGGTCAAGGCTGTTGGGGTTGTCTGCACCCTTCAACAACTGAATATTGGTGCTATGGGCAAGGGCCACAAACAGTTCTTGAAGACTTTGCCTTCAGTTCTTTTGCACCTGTACTGAGATATGAGAACATCGCATCTAGTAGCACTTGTGTGTGTAATTTTCTAAAGGGCCTCCTTGCTATTTTCTACAGCCTTTGTGCCATTTTTCATATTGAAGGATTGAATTCCTCTCCCTCTGACACATGCTTTTATTTCCAATGTTTTGCAGTATCCATCCTAAGGGGTGCAGAGTATTTCATTCTCTGATAATCAGTGATGTTAAGCATCTTTCTTGGGTGCCTTGGCTACTGTCTTTGGACAGATCTAGTCTTTTGTTGTTGTTGTTGTTGTTGTGTTTTTGTTGTGTTTTGTTTTTTCTTGAGACAGGGTCTCGCTTTGTAGATCAGACTGGCCCTGAGCTCACTATGTAGCCCAGGCAAGCCTCAAACTCAGCAATCCTTCTGCCTCTGCCTCCTGAGTGCTGGGATAGCAGATATGAGCCACCAAGCCCGGCATTATGGTATGTGGTACTGATTGCTGGTGGGTGTGAGTCACCATGCCTGGTATTGTTGTATGTGATTACCGGGGATCAAACCAGGGACCTTGTGCTTGCTAGGCAGGCACCGGAACCACTGAGCTAAATCTCGGCCCTGGACAGGCCTAGTCTTAAACCCTGGGATGCAGCATAAGAATTTCACCTTCCCAGCTAGATGTCTATCACGTGGAAACCAGCCTGGGTGTCAGAGAGTGAGCGCTGGAACGGAAACTTCCATGTAGGGTTGAAGACCCAGATGCTGAAAGGTGTCCATGGAGAGCCTGGGTGTGGCTGGGGAGAGGTGTGGGCAGAGGATATGGGAGGATCCCTCAGGCAGAGGCAAGAACAAGTGGAAGGCCCTGACAGAGCGGTGGCTGTGTGCTCAAAGACAAAGGGGCAAAGGACAGAAGAGGAACAAGGAGGGGGCAAGAGGAGTGCAGGGGAGCAGGAACATTCCCATAGAGAACAATGTTGTGGTCTCCTCTGGTCCAGTGGGAGACACTAGTTCTTCCTGAGCAAGACGGCGGTATAGTATGCGAGACTCAAGGCTGAGGATAGAAAGTGTTTAATCAGCATTATTGGTTGACATTCTTAATCTGTTTCATTCATCTAAGAGAAACCATCTTGGCAAGTTCAGCTGCAAAGCCAGTTTAAAGAGAAGTCTCGAATGAAAATATATTCATAGTTGCCCATTCCCCTCTGGGAGCTGGGGCCTCAAATAGGGTCCTTCCTCCTTTTGTGGTTCTTCCCTAGGGTTTATTCCATGCCTTCTCCATTTGGCTGCCCCTGGAATTCTTCAAACTCTTAAGGAATTCTAGGGGCCAGGCAACTGTTAAACAAGAAAGCATTCCGAGGAGGCGAGAGAGAGAGGGAGCAGGACCTATGAGATTTTTATGGGACATTCAGCTTTTATTTATATCCCCAGCAGGATTGGGAAACTCAAGCTCAGCCTGGATGCCAAGTAAAAATCTGCAAATGTTTCTGAGCCTTCAAAACCACACAGGCGGGTCGGTCCGCTGCCCCCAGCCCAGGGATGACAACCTGTAGATGCAGGAGAGACCTCATGCTGCTGACATCCGTGGGTGCACAGCAAGGGCTCTCCCTGGGGACCACAGAGCTCCATCTCCAGGGATCTCCAGTGCCTGTTTCCATGGCATCCTTGGGAGCTGGGCACGGTGACAGCAAGAGCTGTATGGGAATCAGAAAGCCTCAGGGCCATGTGAGCAGGTGAGTGGGGAAAGCTTGTGTTCAAGAGTGTTCCCTTCTCACCAGCCATGCGGGAGAGAGCTCCTGAGCACAGGTGAAGCTAGGGAAGGCGCTCCGGGAGCCCCCAAGTTAATGGGGAAGACTGCGAGTTCAGTCCTGAGCAAACTGAGAGAATGGGCCAGCCAAGGCACCTGCACTGTGTGTGACTGCAGCCCCTGATGGGCTGGAAGCAAGGGCGTGCCGGGTGTGCTGTGGGGGACAGAAAGGGGTATGGCACCCAGTCCAGGCCAGCTCAGCACAAGAGCATCTGAGGGGAGAAGGGCTAGTAGCGTGGACGTTGGGACCGAGGACACAGGAGGAGAAAGGCAATGCTACCCCAGCTGGTGCGGAGAGAAGTACCATGAAACCATCAGCGCACTGGGATTTAGACACTGTGCTGGAAACGGCTGCATAGAAAACGGCTAGAGGAAGAGGAAGAGCTTCTCTTCTCATGTGAAACTCTTGTCTTCTCCAAAATTATATATTTATTGACTATATTGAATTTATCCTAGAACTATAGCAATTTTATTATTATTATTTTTGTGGTACTGGGGATCAAACTTGGGCCCTTGTGCTTCCAAGGTAGGTGGTAGTACCACTTGAGCTAAATCCCCGGCCTCAACTATAGCAATTTTAAACCAGTCTTAATATGACAACAGTACAGTTAAACACTGCAAAGTGATGTTTCTATTAATCGTGGAAGGCAGGACCTTGTATGACACTGTGTCGTGTGGTTTATATAAATGCCCTCTGCAGTGCTCATGGGACAAAATTGCCTGATGATGAATTTTTCCAAGTGTGTCTTGGTCATTAAACGATGCGTAGCTCAGGAAAGGAAAATTTAGAACACACAAAACAGTAAAAATGACACGTTAAAATCACCACTCACAATGCACCACCCCCAGAACATCGTTGAAAAGATTTTGGTGGTGGCCCTTCATTTATTTATTTATTTATTTATTTATTTATTTATTTATTTATTTAGCTTTTTGAGACAGGGTCTCGCTTTGTAGTTCAGGCTGGCCCTGAGCTCACTATGGTGCCCAGGCAAGCCGCCGCGAACTCAGCAATCCTCCTGTCTCTGCCTCCCGAGTGCTGGGATTACAGACGTGAGCCACCACGTCCGGCATTATGGTATGCGGCGTTGATTGTTGGTGGGCGTATCTCCACGCCCAGCATTATCTGTGGTTACCGGGAATCGAACTCAGGACCTTGCGCTTGCGAGGCAGGCGCCGGAACCACTGAGCTAACCCTCCAGCCCTATTTATTTGGGTTTTTTTGAGGATCTCGCTTTGTAGTTCAGGCTGGCCCTCAGCTCACTATGTAGCCCACACAAGCCTGGAACTCAGCAATCCTCCTGCCTCTGCCTCCCGAGTGCTGGGATTATAGGCATGACCCACCACACCCAGCACTGTGGTATGTGGTATTGATGGTTGGTGGGCGTGAGTCACCACACCCAGCATTGTATGTGGTTACCAGGATAGAACTCAGGGCTGGAACCACTGAGCTAAATCTCCGGCCCGGTGGCCCTTTATTTTTATAAGTATATGTTTAAGGTAGAAAACGTATTTAGGTTAAAGTCATACAGAGAGAAAGAGGGCAATCAAACATAAGATCTATGTTTAAATAAAATGTGTTAAATTTATTATAGTACAAGAAACACTAGCATTCACACACACAAACCTCCACCCTTTGAATAGACTCACCTCATCATTCTTACCACCTTCTGGAGCAATTCTGTAAGTTCTCTTTCCTGAGTGTAAGTGGTCAACTTCTGTCTCAATTACATGTTGTATAACACTATTGGCTAATCCTCTCCTGTTGGACATTTATGCAGATTTAAATGTGCTACTGTTATAAAAAACAATGCTGGGTTGAATCTCTTTTTGTCAGTTGTATTCAATCACACACCTCTTGAGTTTCCACAAACATTCCTCCCAAACATCCTGTGGGACCCAACAGGAAATAGCACAAATCCAGGCATAAATAAGTAAATAAAGAATGTGGTGTCAGGGGCCAGAGATTTAGCTCAATGGTTCCAGCGCCTGCCTCGCAAGCACAAAGTCCTGAGTTCGATCCCAGTAACCACGTAGAATGCTGGGCGTGGTGGCTCATGCCTATAATCCCAGCACTCGGGAGGCAGAGACAGGAGAATTGCTGAGTTCGCGGCGGCTCGCCTGGGCTATATAGTGAGCTGAGGGCCAGCCTGAACTACAAAGCGAGACCCTGTCTCAAAAAAAAAAAAAAAGTGGTGTCAGGTAATAAATGGTTAACAAGTAACAGAAACAGAGTAAGCATGGAAGAGAGTCTGTTCAGGGACCTTCAGAGAAGGCCTAGGAGGAAATGATGTTAGGGTACACAATTGCATGATGGGACAGTATCTCCCAAGGTGTGTGAGGCAAAGTAAATAAGGTAAAGACTGAGCCATTTGTGGTGCTAGAAGACTTTACTGTAATCCTGGCACTCTGGATCTCAAGTTCAAGCCCAGGCTGGGCAACTTAGTGACTTAGGAAGTCCCCATCTCAAAATGAAAAATAAAGGCTGGGAATGTAGCTCAGTGCAAAGGTCTTGGGTTCAATCCCCAGTACTGGAAAAAAAAAAAAAAAGCCCTAAGAGGGAAAGTAGCATGATGGGTCAGGACTTTGCAAAGATCGATGTGGCTAAAAAAAGAGATAAAGGTCAAGGTATGGCTGCTAGTGACCTGGAGCCTTAGGCCAGGGCCACAGCAGTAGTGGGAGACAGGGTCAGAGCACGATGTGGCTTGATTTAGCACATTGTTCTTGCAACTGAGTTTAAAGTCAGCTGCAGGAAGCAAGTGTGGAAGTGGATCCTGATCCTGCTGGAACCATCAAAGTCATCACAGGAAAAGAAAACTACAGACAACCTCATATCCCTTATATAAAAGCAAATTTCCCCAACAATTCCCCCAATATCACTTAGTCCAGGTTGTACATCTGGATTAAGCAGAATATAGCTCAGGAAAACAAGGTTAGTTTTGCACCCGAAAACCAATAAAGGACCCTCAGGTTCTAGACTTGTTCACTCTTCTTTGTCCAGATGAATCCCAAGATGGGTTATCGTGAATGGAAAGATGGGAAGAAAGTTTGTTTTGTACATCACTTGTGTTCTCATGGCAGTCAGGGAAATAAACTCTCTCTTAGTTCTGGGATCGCTCAGGCCCTTCAGGTACAGATGGTGTAGATAGTGAGATGAGGTCCAGGTTTAACTGGAGGAGCTCTCTACCCCCTTAAAGGGTCAGTTGAAACTGTCTGTGCTCTGTGTATCCAAGCTGCTCCCAAAGAACTGTAAGCTGCTTTGCAGAAATGGACCTTCAGCATTATCTAGTGGATGTCAGGGTAGATTGTCATTAGCTTTCGGGGGATATCCTGTCACATACACAAGTTTAATAGGCAGTAACTTGCTACCTGAAGGGAAAGGAAGGGGCAGAACCGATGTTAGGACGTTCTGATGGGGATGTAGACCTGTGAGTGGAGTGGGGGAGAGGCCTCATGAGAAGCCTACTTTCCCTCCGTAGGCCCAGAGGGCAGGCCATGCAGAGCCTACGAGAGCCTGGATCACTGGGTCGCTGCCCACTGGGCACTTGGGCAAGGAAATCAGGAAAGCATCACCCTGCCAGGGACTGTGTGGGAGCCAGAAGAAGCAGTCTGTGTGAAGGGGAAGACTGGTGTGTCTGTCTAGACTCTGCCTCCGCTGTCCTTACTCTCCCGCTGTCCTGTGTTTTGTGGGGAGACTTGTTTTGCATGAGAAGTCAAAATGTTAACCAGCCCCTGATACTTGGTCACCTTGCTGTGTTTTGAGGCTAGTGAGCTCAGCATCAAGGGCTAGGATGGTCCCTTAGCAATGGGTTCAGCTCTGCCAGCTGAGCTCCTGTGCTGGCCGGACTGCTCTGAGAGAAGCCATGTCGTGTCATTTCCTCTGTCCTGAAGGCTTGGGTCGCCTCTGACCTGCCTGCCATGGCTTCCTTGCCCTTTCTGTCCACGCTTCCACATGAAGTTCATCTCAGGAATGGGACATCAGAAGGCTCTGCAGGGCTGCTGGTGCTCCAGGGGCCTCTCTGCAGGTTTATGGACAAGGCTCCGGTCACCCTGACTTCAGCTGGGAATAACTTGCATGTTATTTGTGCAGAATGTTCGCCTCAGTGTTCAGTGTTCGGGTGATGTTTCCCACACGTCCTGAGAGCTCTCACCTTGAGAACCCCAAGAGGCAGAGTGCAGGTTTCTCTGAATACCTCAGATTGGAGTGTTGAAAAAGAAAACCCCCTGGCAGTGTTGCTCTGAGACCTTGGCTCCCACCGCTAATTGGTGCTAACAAGAGGAAATTAGCTGTGTCTTCCTGTGGTTGTTCTTAAACCCTGGCCTGGAGGCAGAAGAGAGACTGTGTACACAGATGCTGCCTAAAAGAAAGGGGCAGGATGACCCAGGATCTTCCAGGGGAGCCCCCAGGTGCTCCTCTGAGAACCAAGGTTCAGAACTTTCTGAGCCAAGGAGAAAATGCAGAGAGGAGGAGACGGAGGCAATAGAGCTGGAAAGCACCGTGGATGTCCCACGCAGGAGGACAGCAGAGCAGGGAGCCCAAGCGCTGCAGAGCCTGGGTTGGACCCAGACAGACCCCGTTTCTCCGCTGTACAGCTCGAGGTGCCAAGGAACGGCAGCAGGTGGCCAGTGCTTGCCTCCCTTGGCCCCAAGGCAGGAGTCAGACAGGTGCTGGAGGTGAGGCAGCTCTGTCACTTAGCAAGGGGCCACGCCCCAGAGATCTAGAGCAGCCCGAGGTCTGGGGGGGGGCGGCCTCGCTACCTTCCAGAATCTGCTTGGCTCCTCCTCTTGGAAGCAAGATGCTCATTACCACTAATCATGGGACTCACCTCGGAGCCAAAGTGAGAAGTGCACACATCAGTGAAATCTGAATATTTTGGATATGTGGGATTACGTAGCTGCTGTGGAGAAGCGTCTGGTGATTCCTCGAAAAATCAAAAATAGAATCACCACGTGATCCAGCCCTCTTATTTCTGGGTGTCTGTCTAAAAGCATTGCAATCAGGGTCTTGCAGTGTTATTTATAAGTCCTGCTCCTAGCAGTGCTATTTACAATGGCCAAAATTGGAAGAATTCAGGAGTACAGTCACAAGTCAGTGGAAGAACAGAAGTGTTACAATCCCTCTGAGGGATATTTTCCCACTTGTTTAGACAGGGAGAAAATCCCGTCACAGGCTACAGTGAGGATAAGCCTCCAGGACACTGTGCTAAGTGACAGGAGATAGTGATTGTGCGACCCAACTCACTTGAGTTCCCTAGAGGGTCGGACAGAGGCAACAGACAGTACAGTGGTGGTTGTGGGGGCTGGAGGGTGGCAAGTTAATGTAGCTGGGGAAAGAGCTTCAGTTCCACAAGGTGACAAGAGTTCTGGGTACAGGGTGGGGACATCTGCTGTTAGTGCCTTTGAACTGCACACCTGAGAACCACTGAATGGTAACTCCCCCTTGGTATGTCTCTCACTTTGAAAAAATAAAAAAGAGGGCCCAGAGATTTAGCTCAGTGGTTCCAGCACCTGCCTTGCAAGCTCAAGGCCCTGAGTTCGATCACAGTAACCACATACAATGCTGGGTGTGGGGACTCACACCCACCAGCCATCAATACCACATACCACAGTGCTGCGTGTGGTGGTTCACGCCTGTAATCCCAGCACTCAGGAGGTAAGGCAGGAAGATTGCTGAGTTTGAGGCTTGCCTGGGCTACATAGTGAGGTGAGGGCCAGCCTGAACTACAAAGCGAGACCCTGTCTCAAAAAAATTAAATTAAATTAAATTAAATTAAATTAAAAAAGGGAGAAGAGAGTCAGGGCTAGAAATTCAGGATGTCATCATATGGGCAAGACAAAGTTGTATTTGCTCACAAGTGCAACAGCCTGTGTGCCTTTCCCCGGGCAGAAAACACACACACACGGTTTTGTCACCCTCTTAAAGTCTGGGGAGAGCATGCTAGGAACTGCTGCAGAGGGTGAAGACTAGCTATTTTTCCTGTGGATAAAAGTGTTCTCTAAAAACAAAAAGTGTTATCCAAAGAGAGATCGGGCAGATGGTGACACCTTGAGCTTGAAAGTGAAAAGAGAATTTTGTCAACAGTGCTCCTGGGCAACTGTTCTGAATCTGCAGCCACCTGAGATTAGGAACCAGGGCTTTAGGTCACATGACTGGTGCCCCTTCTCTCAGCCTCCTCCATCCCTGCTCTTCTGGGCTGCTGGAGAATAAGAGTGTCTGTTGCTCAGAGGGAGAAATGAATTCTGGTAATGGCATTCTAATGACAAAGTCCTTGCTAGAGGACTTGTGGTGTGCGCCACTGTTATTAGCTTCTCCCATGCAGCAGAGAGGAGCGTTTACCACCTTTCTCAGCCCTGAAAACAGAACGCAATCATGATGCTCCTCCCTACTCCCCACCATCAAGTAAAATTAAGTGAAAACAAACCAGAGGAACAGGAACTAGGAAATCTACCCATGTTCTTAATTTCTCCCCATGCCAACTGTTCAGATGAGCTTTGAAACACCTCTTCAGATTAGTTTTAGACTTACAAGAAAAATTACAGGGACCAGGATGTAGCTTGGTGGCATCACACCTGCCTGGCAAGTGCAAGCTCTTGAGTTCAGTCTCCAGTACCACCAAAACAGAAGGAGAAGGAGAAGGAAAAGGAGAAAGAGAAGTAGAAGGAGAAGAAGAAAAGTCTACCGCAAACCACAGAGCTCCTGTGTGTACCTACCTCTCTGTCCCCGCACACACGGAGTTCTGTTTCAATGTTGTGCATTAGTGTGCTACAGTTCTGACAGCTGATGAGACAACTGTGATCCGTTACCATCATCATCATCACAGTTTAGATCTAGATGTCCCCCAAGCTTCACATAGTCATAGCAGGGCCTTTTGAAAGGTGATTGGATTATGGGGCTTAGAGCTGACTTACTGTTAGGAGAGGAGGTCTGGTCTGAAGAGGCATGTTACTGGGTCTTGCAGTGTGTTCCACCTCTGCTTCTTGTCCTCCATGAGGTGAGTGGGTTCTCCGCCAGCATGCCGTGCCATCCCCCTGGAAGGACAGGAAGGACAGTGCTTTCCTGTCTCTTGCAGGATAGGACCATACTACGGTTCCTGTCCCCACCCTCCAAGGGCTTCAGGCTTCAGCGCCGTTGACCTCTTTCCCCTGCCTCTCCCCAGGGTCCTGCAGCCCCTTAGCAAGCCACAGTCTTTCCTCAGAAACACATGCATGTGTGTGCTCAATGCCCCAGGTTTTAAAAATTAAAAAGGCAGCCTCGCAAAGCCATGGCTGCCATCTGCACACAGAGAATGGTGTGCTGTGATAAGGAAAACAACAGACTGAGTGTGCTCTGCCCCCAAGTGCCGTGTCTGCTCCCAGAGAAGGTTGGCATTCCCAGCCTGGCCTCCATAAGGGAGGAGACAAGAAGGGCTCCCAGCAGCCAGACAGCTGCTGACGGCTATCCCTCTGCTATCTGGGTGGCATCGCCCACCTGTATAAGGGCTCTCCAGTGCCCAGCCTCCCCGGGACTCAGGGCCAAACCAGGACCCGGGCAGCCTGTGTGGGCAGCCCCAGCATCCAGCATGGTCTCTTCGGCTGTCATCTGGTAGACTGAACACAGCTGCTTCCTCTCTGCTGCCGCTTTCATTTCAAAGCTGCTTCTTCTCATTAATGAGTTGCTACTTCATGGGAATTTGTTTCAGATTTGCTCCTTCTCCGGATGCCGTATGGGCAACTTCTCCATTTGAAGTGGTGATGAAAGAAAAGTATGGGCTATACAGCGTGACCTCCAGGCATGTGTAACCAGGGACTTCTGACTTTAACATTTTATCTCCTTCCAGGGCTTTCCACAGAGTGGGCAGATGTGTAAGCAGCGTGGATGGGAAGAAGAAACACTGTGCAAGATAGCAGCATGCTGGGTGCCACACTGTAACCCAGCCACCAAGGTCACATTAGAGTCAGAGAGGGCCGACAGCTCACTCACCTGCCTTCCACTGAGCAGACACTAAACTAAGCAGCGCTGTGTCTTACTGCAGTACGTGGGCTTCCCAGGCATGCATGTTCCAGGGAAACCCAGCCATCTCTGGAGAACTTCCACTGCAGGATGCCTTCTGCACCTCTGCATAGAAACAGAAGCCCTGCTCCATGCAGGTTCCTCTTCTGTGCACAGAGCAAAGACCCGTTCACTTGGGCAATTGGTGACACTCTGGTATCATATGCTCATCACTGAGGACCATCGTCTATCATGAGAAAGAGCCACAAGCACCAACACCGGTCATCAGGGACAAGGCCCTGCTGTCGGGATCATGCAGTCCTCCTGGGGAAGAGACGTGCTGGGTGTGGTTGGGTGTGTGTGTGCTGTGTCGCTACTTATGGTGACATTTGTACACCTGCTCCCACCTCAGCTGCTGCTTGGTCTGTGCTGTTTGATTGTCAAGGCCTCTGCCCAGAGGAAACAGGCCATTCTTCAAGGAGAGGCACTGCCTAGCACCAGCCCCATCCTTGGTGCTCAGGACACTTTCTCTTCAAGACACTGGCCCTGTGAAAACCCAGCCCTGCTCTGCAGAAAAGCATGGTGCAGATACAACATATAAAGTACTTTGAGCACAATAAGTACTCAGTAAATACCTGCGGTTATTGCTGTAAGGATTTCCCTCTAAATCCAGGTGACTTTTTAATTTCCTTGTCACAGATACTTAACAGATGTCTCAGGTGCTTCGAAAGACTGTCAGGAATGACCACTAATACTATATGGAAGAGTTGCTTGGGCTTCCTCATAACCCTGACACATTTGTTCTGTCTGTCTCTCTGCACATGGGGCCATCAGCAGGGTCAAGAGAAGCTGCTGCTGCAGCTCAGATCTGAAATGTCCTCAACATTATTGTGTGTGGAAGGTGACCTGTGTGGCCAGGAAGGGTTTCTATATAGTCTTGGCTGCTCTCTTCCCTCTGCTTCCTGAACACCACAAGAGGAGCCGCTCTCCTCCGCCAGACCCCTGCACCACCCTTTCCTGCCTTGGAACCATCTGACTGCACTGGATCCTCTAATGAGCCAAAAAAAAAAAAAAAAAAAAAAAAAAAAAAAAAAAAAAAAAAAAAGCCTCCTCCTTGAAGTGTTGGATATTTTGACCCAATAATGAGAAAGTGACTAAGTCCCTCACCCAGGCTGGGTTCAAACTTGCAATTCTCCACCCTCAGCCTCCCGGATTGCTGAGATTAACAGCATGAGGGCTGGATTCTTTCCTTTACCCTCATATTTGAATTTCTTCTGCATGTCAGCTGGGTCCTCTGAGAGGCAGATGCTGAGCTGTTAGGGACAAAAGAGGATTATGGGTGGTGACGCCTTGGACAGATGAAAGAAGGGCTGAATAGAGAGCCTGAGGCCACAGGAAGCTGACAAAATGCAGGAAGGATTATGCCAGGCTCCAGTTGCCCTGGAGCTCAGGCCCTCGGGAGCACCACCTCCCGCCAGAAACTGAGGCTGGGGCGCAGCTGCACTCTTGTGGCAATGCCTCAGGTTGGCCCTCAGGAGAGACGTGCTGCCCTTCTCCCGGGTGCCTCAGCCCAGCCCCTGCCGTTGGACCCCACCTCATGCACCCCTGGGATCCCACGCTCCATCCACCAAGCCGGAAGAGTGGGAGGTTGCACTGGCCTTTCCTTCCCTCCCGCAAGGCCCTGTGGATTCCCCTTCCCCTCGGCCACCGTGCAGCCTTCCTGCCATCACCTCCCCACCCCACTGCCGCCTCTGTGTGTCTCCTTTCCAGGTCACAGCAAGGCTGGGGCCACTGAGAGGCTCCATAGTGTACCCAAGGAGCTCTGCAGGCTCTGACATGGGTGACATGAGCCAGAGTTTGAAACAGCTGAGGCTGGAGGGCTCATTCAGCGTTTCCCTTGGTTCCACCTGCGGGGTTAAAAGCAGTCCTGCCTTCTCTCAATAGCCAGAGGCAACTCCTTCTGCCAAAGGGAGTCTCAACCTGAGGGCTCAGGAGAGGGGAGGATGGTGTGGCTGTGTGGCTGGGGCCTCCGGGGGCCCCAGGGAAGGGCTGGAGGGCAGGAGAGGGACTGGAGGAAGCAGCTCCTGGTTGAGGCAGGTGCAGGAAGCAGAGCCCTGAGCCAAGCTGGAGAAAAGGGAGGAGGGCGAGAGGGAGGAAGCGGTTTAAAGAGACCTGCCATGGTGGGGTGGGGGTGGGGGTGGTGGAGATCTGATGTCTATTCTGGAGGGACCGAGATCTGCTATTTATGACAGGAATGGCCAGTAAGCCATACTGGGCACAGTGAGCTCAGATTTGAAGACTTGCGGAGACCACAAGGTGCTTCAAGCAGTGACTGCGCAGGATCGGACAATCAGGGAGATCCTTAAGTTGCCAAGAACTGGAAGCTGGTTCTCCCAGCCACATGCCTCCCTTCTGAAGGCTCCAGGAGGCCACGCTTCGCCTGACAACAGAGCCAGTTTCCTTTTCCTTGCCAGCATATGCTCAGTGACTGCTTATTTTCTTCATGACTCACAAAAGAATGTTGAATATTTTAGTGCCTATTTATACGTATGTTTATAATGGTGAGGAGAGTTCCTTCAAAGTGAAATTCCTAGGTCAAAATACTCTTGGCGCACGGTGCCAAGTTTATTTCATACCATCTGAGCCATTTCGTGCTGTGCCCGGAAAATATAAGCATTTCTAGCTCCTCGCTAAAGACCAGGTGGGGTGGTCTGGCTTAGGGAAAGATGAGCACACCACGGGACCTTCCTTCACAGCTCTGAGCACAGCCTGGGTCAGGTTTGCAAACATGGGGAAGCTGGACATTGTGCTTCCTAACTTCTGCTAAGATCAAAGGTGTTTTGTTAAAACTGTGAGCCTGTGTCTCTCACCAGGCAGGCCCCACGAAAGGACTGACCTTGCACGTTGCCTTTTAGGGCTCGGCCCTGTGAGGGAGTTCAGGAGGGAAGACTTGGAGTGGTCCTGCCATCAGGCTGACCCTGTGCAGAAGGAAGGAGGGAAGGTCTGAGGAAACACTTCCAACTACAGGTTGTTTAGGGAGTCAGTGTCTCCGAGTTCCCCGGCAGTGGGTCTCCCTTCTCCAGGCACAGCCTGCCTCCGTTTCCCCGCCATCCTTAGTCATTGGCTGGGAGCAGCCTGCTCACTGTGAACACTGTGACAGGTCTCAGAGCCAGTCTCCAGGGCTCTCCTCGGTTACCCTCGTCCCAGCTAGAGAGCAGCTGGTCTTTCCATAGTTGCCACAAAATCCTGCCTGGGTTTTGCCCACTCACCTATAACTGTCTTAGTCCCATTGATCTGATTTATGTGAAACATTTATATTACTACTGGATGTTTGCTTTTTAAATTGTTTTATTAGTAATTGTTTGCTGTAAGTAATGTTTATATTCATTTTTCAGGGCGAGTACATGTACTTCACATATTTTAATTCCATTTATTGCCTTCCTTCCCCTTCCTCTGTTGTTGGATCTTCTTCCCATTTATAAAAGACCTATCTCCCTGTTTCTCATCTGTTTTCATTTGTTTAATTATTTATACTTTGGGTTTCTAGCCAAGAAAGTGAAAGATCTCTATGACAAAAACTACAGTATTCTGAAAAAGGAGATTAGATGTTTGCTTTTTGATAGTATCAGAGATATTTTTTCTTATTTAAGGTTATCTTTTACTGTTTTTTATGTAGATTTTAATGTAATGAAAACTGTCCCTTCCTTCTTGTTCTGTCCTTCCTGCGAAAGGGTCTTCAACAGAGTTCCTGTATCAGAGTTTGACAGTTCCATTGACTGAATCCTCTGAAACTGTGAACCAAAATAAACCTACTCTCCTTTAAGTCTCAGGTACCAAGTGTTTTGTCCTAGCAAAGAGAACATGACTAAAACAGGCTAAGGCAGGCCTGAGCCTTTGAGTTTTGCTCCTTAGTGTCCTCAGCTGGGACTCTTGCCCTCCCAGGCCCTGGCAAGCACCCGCTCATGGTACCCAGCCTTTTCTGGGTAAGGCTAGAGCTCCAATGGTGGCCGTGAGGTCAAGATGGCTCCAGGAGCCAGCTCAGGTCTCCAGTGCAACTGTTGAAGCAGAAAAATTGACCTGCTATATCCATGTACTTGAATCCTGTGTCTGGCTCCTACAGGCTTGGACTTTGGATATGAATGAGCTGGAGAGTTGACTGGGAATGATGGGAGATGGTTGCAGGAATTCACACATGGCAAGGAAGAAGCAAGATAGTCTGTTGGAGCTTAGATCTAAACTGTGCCCCAGAAATCTCAGGTTCAGAGGTGGAGCTACTGAACAGTGATTAGATCATGGGGCAGTTAGAAGGTGGGGCCTAATAGGCAGAGACAATCACTGGGGTGTGACCTAGAAAGGTGCATTCTTGCCCCTCACTCCTCCTTTCGTTCTCTGCCTTCTAAGCAGCTTTCCTCTGTCCAGGCCTTTCCCCTCTGCCTCAGAGACAGTTGACCATGGACTGAACCCTCTGAAACTGTGAGCCACAGTAAACCTCTCCTCCTTTAAGTTGCAGGCCAAGTATTGGTCCCAGTAATGAGAAAGTGGCTAATGTAGGCTAAGGCAAGGCCCAGGCTTTCAGCCTTGCTGCTCCAGGGAGCCAGTTCTTTATCTCTGGCCAGTAACAGGCAAAGACCTGAACAACAAGCCCATCCAGGTCTCTTCTTGATCTGACCTATCCAGGTGCAACTGTCCAGTAGGGGCTAGAATTGCAGAGGAGAGGCTGTGCTGCCAAGCAGAGGTCCAGCCTCGGCTGGCAGCAGAGCAGGCAGAGTTCTCCTTCATTCTCTCCTGTTTCATAGCCTGGGGTAATTTTTACTAGGAAAGATCTTGGTGATTTCCTCTTCATCTTCTGTGGCCTACACCTGAGATTAAGGGGGACTCATCCAGTAGGCATATGGCTTCTCTTCACTCACTCTGAGCTTCAGAAATGTGTTGATTGTGGTTCAGGATTTTGGAAATCAAGGCATGGTTTTTACCCAAGATTCATGGACTTCATTAGTGAATAAAGAAAGCTACATAAAGACCCTAGAGAGGAAAAGGGAAGTTTAAATTTGATGACATTATTGTAAATCTAAGTGCTGACATAGTCCCTACCCAAGACACACATCTGAAGCATCCACAAGAAGGAAGGACCCGGGAGAGCCTCTTTTGTGGGCCACATAGCCCGCTAGGTTTCTCAGTGGTAAGACCAGATTGGGGACCTTGACTTCATTCTGCTGAAGCAATCACTTTGGGCATAGGTTCAGGTCAGAATGCCCATCTTGGTCTGCTCCCCTGAACTTTCTGCTCTTCTAACCCTGACCCTCCTCCTCCATGTGATCCAGCCCATGGGACAAGGCTGGGCAGAAGCCCAAACTGAACTGTCCAGTAGACATTCACCTCTCAAACAGCAAACAGATATACACATCCCTCTTGTTTGCTCCAAAACTCAATCTCTGCCCTTCTTGTGTCTTATCAGTCAGTAGGCTTTTAACGCATGAGCTTTAGGGCTTATGAATGATTAGTACCCTCAATTACAGCAGCCCCTCTTCATTTTTGCTGCTGTTGTTTTCTTTTTTAAAAAGCTCTTTGTTAAAGCTTCATTATGGATAAAGGCTGTGCAGTTCGCATAATGAGCAGTCTGAGGAATGAATTTCCATAAAATAAACATACTACAACATAGATCACCAAACAGGCAGCTCTCAGGTCAGCAAGCGGAAGTTCCCAGCACCTATGCTCCCTCCGCTCTGCATCCCTTTTTGTTACCTACCTACTCTTGCCACTATTCAGTCTTTACAAACCAAAGATTGGCTTTGCCTGCTTTTGAACTCCACATAAACAGGATCATTGAGTTTATATCTTTGGTGTTCAGTGTCTGTCCTTTCATGCTGAATCTAAAAGCTTTATTTATATTGTTGCATGGATAGATGCAATTTATCTATTCCCATTGTTGTAGGAGACTCCACTGACCAGTATTTACCTTTTCTTCTCTGGGTGGACTTTGGCTAGAATCTAGTTGTCCGTTTTATGAATGCTGCTGCTGTAAACCTTCTCCTGTGAATGCCTTTTGGTGAACATTCATGTGCATTTCTGTTGGTCACTTACCATGAGTGGGTTGTTGGGTAACAGAGTATAATGGGATATGTGCACTTTCACATTCCAAAATGATTTTCCCTTCTATACTCCTTTTGGCCAAGTGTGAGGGACTTGGTAGCTCCAAATCCTCTTGGAGCTCAGCTTTATCTGGTTCATTATTGTTGTTGTTGTTGTTGTTGTAGTCATTCTGTGGATATGTGATAGAACCTCATGAGGATTTATGCTGCATTTTCCTGAGACCTATTCAGCATGGTGCATGTGTCTGCCATTTTGATAACCTCTTTTGTGAAATACCACATGACACCTTACACTCATCTTCTCTTGGGTTTTTTCTTTTTCTTACTGGTATGTAGGAGTTCTTTATATTTTCTACATGAGTTCTATGTCAGAAACATATCTAGGAAATACTCACATCTCTCTACAATCCTTTATTTTCTCATTTCTCTAACAATACCTGGGACAGAGCTATTGCTCACTTCCATCAGAACACCAGACATCCATTAATACAACAGCTATAGTTTGTGATACTGGCCCTAACTTTCCAGACTATACCGAAGACCCTTCAGACGAGCTGCTAGATAGGTGAATCATCCCAAGAATTCCTCCTCCCTCACTAAGTGATGCATATAATCCTCTAAAATGTATAACTTCTTTGATGGGACCCTAGTGGGAAACACCCTTTTAGAGATAACATCCATGATTTATCAACTGGCCATATTCAAAGTGTCTTCAAAGATAATTTCATTGAAAAAAACTTGTAGCATAAAATTTCATGAATCAATCCAGGCCATAGTAAAAGAAAGAAACATATCTTCCCCTAGTTTTCTGTTGCTGGGACAAAATACCTGACATACACAATTGAAAAGAGGAAAGATTTATTTTGGCTCATGGTTTCAGGGGGTCCAGTCCATGGTAACCTGGCTCCACAGCAAGAACATCATGCTGAAAGGTGAGGCAAAGCTGCTCACCTATGGTAGACAGGAAGCAGAGAAGCAGGGAAAGAGTAGGACAGGAAGGGACCAGAGACTAGATATATGGTTCTAATCAAGTTAACAATCAAAACCATCTCTCCTTTTATTGAACTCTGCTTTGATGGCCATACCCATCTATGGACTCCCAGGTCACATGGAGCAAAGCTAAAAATGGGATACATTTTGGCTCTAGGAGTGAGGAACAAAAGAGTAGAAATGACCCTCATCACTTTTAAAAGCAAAACTGAAGTCACAGAGGCTGTCAGAACACAGGGCAGGCATTTGGATGCAAATTTCACACTGAGGGTGGGATGGAGGGTTCTGCTCTGAGACCACTGTTCTCCATTCAGTGAAGGGCCATCCAGGTGGGACATTGACTGAGAAGGTGCAACTAAGTCAGAAACACACAGCATCCATGAACTTAGTGAGGAAGGCAGCTGACATATCTCCTCATGGGTTCAGCTGGATGAGGAGGGTATTAAACACCTTGGAACTTCTCCCTCTACACAGTTTCAGGAATCCAGCCCACTCACTGGGTCCATGATATATCTTTTCACATTGTTTTCCAAGAAGCCCACAAAGTCCTGGGAATTCCAAAGGAGACAGAACACCACCCAGATGTGATGTCACGGCCTTGGGAATTACAAAAGCTTTCTTTCCCAAGAAGCTCACACTGCTTTGGTGGGTTCCTGGATGCACAGATATTCCTTATGACAAGACATCCTCCATCCTGCAGTCCAAGGACAGGTCACCAGTCGGTGGCTGGTCAGCTGCGGCCACTCTAATGCTGTCCACCAAACCACACTTAGTTAACGAGAAGCAGATTCGAAAGCCCTAATATGGCAATGCTTTAAATGCACATGTGCTTCTGAGGAAGGGCATTTCCACCCCCACAGAGACCCAGAGAAATACATAAGCTCATTAAATTGCTAATTATGAGAAAGTTTCTTTTGAAGAATTCTCAAAGCAAGTCAGTGACCCTGACTGGAAAACGGGCTCTCATGCTCCATAACCTGGCAGGCAGCATTTTCCCACCCCCACGTGCAAGAAGGGATGGTGGGATAGTCCCTAAGAGGGAGACAAGAATAGTGCTAACTGCTCAGGGTCCTGAGACCCCTAGGTTATTCTCAGAAAATGGAAACTGAAAGTATTTTCCCTGGAATCCTGGGCCTGGAGCTACTGCAGAAATGAAAAGAGAGAAGGAATTTCCTAGAGGGCTCACTATGGGTCCCTTAGCGGCCCTTCCCAGAACTGCAGAGAAAAACTGAAGGTAAACTCCAGCAGGTGTTTGTGGCTAGCCTGCCATCCACATTCACTGAGGATGTTGCTGTGCTCTGTCCGGAGCTTTGACTAGCTCAGCCCAGAACAGACCCCACTGGAGAGGCCTCCTTCCACCCACCGACCTGCAGCTCCCAGGGCCTTTCATAGGCTGGGACACTTGCGTTGTCAATGCCCTGCCCTCCTCACCTGCTGTGGAAGCTGTTGGGAACCTCACCAGAAGCCCTTCCCCTATGGTTTGCTTTTTTTTTTTTTTTTTTTTTTTTTTTTTTTTTTTTTTTTGCTTTTTTGGAGACAGGGTCTTGCTTTGTAGTTCAGGCTGGCCCTGAGCTCACCATGGTGCCCAGGCAAGCCGCCGCGAACTCAGCAATCCTCCTGTCTCTGCCTCCCAAGCGCTGGGATTACAGGCGTGAGCCACCACACCCAGCATTATATGTGGGAACCGGGGATCGAACTCAGGTCCTTACGCTTGCAAGGCAGGCGC